>JAPJBO010000208.1:0-288079 GCA_030068145.1 Diplonema papillatum | reverse complement strand
TGTCTTTCCGACTTTTCCCGGTTTTGCACGCTCTTTTTCGCTCGCTTTTCGTTGATTCATAAGATCTCTGTTTCGTGTGTACATAGTTGGATTGGGTGGTTGCGCCTTCGGCGCTTGAATCTTGTATCAAGAGAGATCGCTCAGGTTGTTCTCAGTCGATTTCAGTGTGTGGGGTCCCGATCTCAGCGTGTTTGCGATTCGTTCGCAACACTAACAGTTCGTCTGCCTAGGAGCACTTGATTTCAGTGTGTGGGGGTCCCAACTTCAGCGTGTTTGCGATTCGTTTGCAACACTATGCAGTCGTCTGATCTTGGAGCACTTCAAGGTCGTATTTTCCCGTCTTTTTTCCAAGTTTTTCGCCGACTGTCTTTCCGACTTTTCGGTTTTTCACGCTCTTTTTCGCTCGCTTTTCGTTGATTCATAAGATCTCTGTTTCGTGTGTACAAAGTCTGTGATTCGTTTGCAACACTACAATCGTCTGGCCTTGGAGCACTTGAAGGTCTTTTTCCCGTCTTTTTTCCAAGTTTTTCGCCGACTGTTTTTTCCGACTTCCTCCAGGGTTTGTAAACACTCTTTTTTGCTCGCTTTTTCGCTGAATCGTAAGATCTCTGTTTCATGTGTACATAGTTGGATTGGGTGGTTTCGGTTTTTTTTTTTTTTTGGCCCAAAAATTTTCGGAAATTTTTCGGATTTTTTTTTTTTGGCCCAAAATTTTTTTGGAAAATTTTCAGATTTTTTTTTTTGGCCCAAAATTTTTCGGAAATTTTTTCGGAATTTTTTTTTTGGGCCAAAAAATTTTCGGAAATTTTCGGATTTTTTTTTTTGGCCCAAAAAATTTTCGGAAATTTTTCGGATTTTTTTTTTTGGCCCAAAAAATTTTCGAAATTTTTTTTTGGAAAATTTTCGGATTTTTTTTTTGGCCTGAAAATATTTTCGGGAAAATTTGGTCACAATCCCAAAAAAGGTAGAGATAAGGGCGCAACCCCCAAAAAAGGTCGAGATAAGGGCGCAACCCCCAAAAAAGGTCGAGATAAGGGAACAACCCCCAAAAAAGGTCGAGATAAGGGAACAAGCCAAAAACGGGCCAAAAAGGTAGAGATAAGGGCGCAGCTCAAAAAGGTAGAGATAAGGGCGCATCTCAAAAAGGTCGAGATAAGGGCGCAACCCAAAAACGGGCCAAAAAGGTCGAGATAAGGGCGCAACCCAGAAATGGGCAAAAAAGGTATCGATAAGGTCTCATGAGACGGTATCGGGACCGCCGCCTTTACATTGAACCACGTTGAGGACCTCTATTTTACATTGAACCGCGTTTTTTTGTGGTTCAATGTAAAATAGAGGTCCCAGGACCTCTATTTTACATTGAACCGTGTTTTTTTGCGGTTCAATGTAAAATAGAGGTCAGGACCTCTATTTTACATTGAACCGCGTTTTTTTGCGGTTCAATGTAAAATAGAGGTAGCGCTACGTCTATTTTACACATGCCTCGATACGCTGGGTGAAATCTGGGGACAGGCAGGTCTCTACCCCGGCGAATCTTTACTCCGGCATTTTTAGTGTTTTGCCTTGGGTGGATCTTTACTCCGTCGACCTTTACTCCGTCGGACCTTGACTCCGCCGACCTTGACTCCGCCGACCTTGACTCCGCCGATCTTGACTCCGCCGACCTTGACTCCGCCAACCTTTACTCCGCAGGGTAAAGGTCACCAAAATTTTGGGTCAAAATTTGGGTTGAAAATTTTGGTCACAATTTTGGGTTGAAAATTTTGGGTCAGATTTTTGGGTCGAAATTTTTGGTCAAAAATTTTCAGCTGAAGCATCTGGATCAAAAACTTGGTTCAAATTGGGTTTTGGACTCAAGATTTGGGCAAAAGTTTGGATTGGGATCATTTGAGGCAAAGATACCGAAATTTGGGTCCCCAAATCTGGTGTTCAAAAATTTGGTCCAAATCTTGGGTCACAGACCCGAAAATGGTGCAAAAAATGTTCAGTTGGATCATTTCGATCAAAGATTTGGGTCAAAACTTGGGTTTTGGACTCAAGATTTGGGCAAAAGTTTGGATTGGGATCATTTGAGGCAAAGATACTGAAATCTGGGTCCCCAATCTCGTGTTCAAAACCTTGGTCCAAAATTTTGGGTCACAGAGGCGCAAAAAAATTTCAGTTGGATCATTTCGATCAAAAAATTTTGTGGGGGTTTGGACCCAAATTTTTGACCCCGTAGTCCAAATTTTAGACCCAAAAATTTCAGCCCAAAAAAAAATTTTTGAACCCAAATTTTGACCCAAATTTTTTGACCCAAACTTTTGACCCAAATTTTGAACCCAAATTTTTGACCCAAATTTTTGACCCAAAAATTTTGACCCCAAAATTTTTGACCCAAAAATTTTTGACCCAAAATTTTGACCCAAATTTTGACCCAAAATTTTGACCCAAAATTTTTGACCCAAATTTTTGACCCAAATTTTTGACCCAAATTTTCAAAAATTTTGACCCGAATTTTTGACCCAAAATTTTTGACCCAAAATTTTACCCAAAATTTTTGACCCAAAATTTTGAACCCAAATTTTTGGGTCAAAAATCAATTTGCCTTGGACCTTTACTCTGTCAACCTTTACTCCGCCGGACCTTTACTCCGCCGACCTTGACTCCGCCGATCTTCACCGATCTCTACCCCGGCGGAGTAAAGATTCGCCGGGGTAGAGACCTGCCTGGGGACAACCCAGCTGACCTACCCTCTCGTGTGCACCCATCTCGACTAGCTTCCCCTGCACTTGTGCAGGAGGTCGCACAAGCAATCGGGGCTTTCTTAACATGCAGGGTCAAAACCTTGTGTCTTTTTGGAAATGGCCAAAAAAAAATTTCCGGAAAAAAAATGGGAGTTTAGCCGGTGCTACCACATGAAGAATGGAAAGCAAGAAGACGAAAAAGGCGTGCGTGAAACCAAGAAAACGGAAAACAAACACTGTGGGGAATAAGCCACTTCCTCGGAATCGCAGAACACCTTTTGGTCCATGTCGCGGGGGCTCCCAGGGAAACAGAGAGGTAGGAAGAAGGGAGCTGACAATATTTTATTCTCTTGGGTGTCAACCCAAGCACTTGCTGAAGCGAATGGGGATCTTAACGGGGGAAAGGACGAGCGATGCCTTCTTGCGAGGCGCTGCAGTCATCCCAGGGATGGGTGGGTGGGAAAAACAAAAGAGTCGAGGGACGAGGAAACCTTTCGGTGTTTAGTATGTACACTAAAACAAGGATCAATCATCTCTGCTCTCGGTCGCTATTTATTCCCGCAGGGAGCCTGAGAGAATAAGCCACTTCCTCGGAATCGCAGAACACCTTTTGGTCCATGTCGCGGGGGCTCCCAGGGAAACAGAGAGGTAGGAAGAAGGGAGCTGACAATATTTTATTCTCTTGGGTGTCAACCCAAGCACTTGCTGAAGCGAATGGGGATCTTAACGGGGGAAAGGACGAGCGATGCCTTCTTGCGAGGCGCTGCAGTCATCCTCACCGCGCGTAAAGAAACCCCGTAACGATGATACTCTACACATGCCTACAAGGCCCCCTCAACCCGAAAAACAAAAACTCACTACAGTGGGTTTTCCCCAATTTCTCCCACTTTGACCAGTGAGAGAACGTATATTTTTTTCCAAAAAAATTTTTAGGGCTCCATCGGCCCCGCGGGAGCGTTTTAAAAAGACACAAGGTTTGGACCCTGCATGATAAGCTCCATTTTACTTTACCATGCAGGGTCAGAACCTTGTGCCTTTTTGGAAATGGCCAAAAATTTATTTCCAGAAAAAAAATGGGTTTTTTGAATTTTAAAGTTTTGGAACAAACGGACAAACAAAAAGAACGGGGATCGAAGTGTACGGGAGGGGTAAGGTAACCTGTGGGAGAGTGCCTTGCGATACAAAATTCCCTCAGTTAAACTACGATAATTTTTGCGGAAGTTGAGCAAAATTTTTTTTTGCCAAAATTTTTTTTTGGGGTCCATCGGCCCCGCGGGAGCGTTTTAAAAAGACACAAGGTTCTGACCCTGCATGTTACTGGCCTTTGGAGATGCTTTGCGGTTGGTGAACAGCGAGATCTTCAACCAAGGGGAACCCAGGGTTGTGGCATTGCAACAGCAGGTGGAGTCGTTGCAGTTGGCTTTACAGGAAGCTGATGCAAGCAGATCCATCTGTGCTGCAAGCAGTGCACCATCAAGCTCCCCTGGGGAAGAGCCAAAGAGGAGAAAGGTCGAAGAAGTTCCTGCAGTTGCAGCAGCAACTCATCAATGTCTCGATTGTGTTGATGATATTGATGACCTTGATGACATTGATGACATTGATGAAGACCCTGAAGCAGAACAGCCAAGTGTCCCGCTCTTTCCTATTTGTTACGACATCCTCTGGTAGTTCTGTTTTTTTCAAGCAAAAGCTCTCTTACTTTCTATTTTTTCCTGTTTTGAATTGCTACTCTCCTGTCATTTTTTCCCTCCTTCCTTCCTATTTAAATGCCATTCTACTTTAGAATGGGAGGTGTTCCTGAACACCAAGTTGAAAACCAAAACAAAAACACAAAAAAAAACAAACAAACCCAGGAGCAGGAGCGGAGCAGGGAGAGATGGTTGACCTCACTCTCCCTGATGCTGTCGTGACTCGGCCTGACAAGCCCCCCTCCGGGGGAGTCACGGGGGATGGCCTCCTCAGCAGCAGTCTCTAAGGGCCCCCGGTTGTTTTAGTGGGTAGCGTTCGGCCACCATAGCTCCACGAACGTAGTCCCACACTCTCCGCTTAGTCCACGGGGGTCGTGCGTAAAGCATTTTTTCCGGGTTAAAAAAAAAAAAAAATGGGGCCCTCCCCCCGAAAAAAAAAAGTAACCAAAACAGGGAGGGGGTGGAGATTAGGGGGGCAGGCAAGAATGCCGTAAGCCCTCGACACTCCACCTAAAAATAAAAAACGCGCCTTGTTGACTACCACCCTCTTGAGGCTCTGGTGGTGGGGAAACGTCAACAGCTGCCCTTTCAACTCAAAGTTTTGAACCCAAATTTTTGGGTCAAAAATTTTGATCCAAAAATTTTGACCCAAGATTTTTGGGTAATATACCAGGATATTCGCGAAAAACTAAATTTACAAATATATGCGCGGTGCATATATTTGTAAATTTTAGTTTTTTCGCGCATATATTTGTAAAAAAAAAAACAGTTTTTTCGCGCATATATTTGTAAAATATACGTTCTCTCACTGGCCAAAGTGGGAGAAATTGGGGAAAACCCACTGCAGTGAGTTTTTGTTTTTTGGGTTGAGGGGGCCTTGTAGAGGTCCCGAGGGGGTGGAAAAGGCCTTGAGGCAGGGAAAACGGTCGCCACGAGGGGCCCCGAAGGGGTCCCGAGTGGCGACCGTTTTCCCTGCCGAGAGGCCTTTTCCACCCCCGAGGGACCTCGGAAAGGCCCCCGAAACCCGAAAAACAAGAAACAAACGCACAGTGGGGATTTTTCCCCAATTTCCGACCACATTTGACCAGTGAGAGACTTTTTTTCTCTCACAATGGAAGTTTTTTGAACTGGCAGGTGCCAGGTTTGCCACACCACCAGATAGTGCTGGTTTGGTAGTGTGTTTGGGTGGGGGGGGCGTGGTTCAGCATGATTTAGCCGGGGCAGCCAAAACTGCATACAACTGCACTTTTGACCTGTTCTTGACCACTTTCAGCCAAAAAAATGGGGGGAAAAAAAAATTGGCACCAGTGAAAAAAAAAAAAAAATTTTTTTTTTCACTAGCAGGGGTGTTTCTAAATCGGGACCCGGTACCCGCTTTTCCTGGAAAAAACTTTTTTTCCCGGTTTCACTCTCCTTGGTATTACCCTTTTCCCCCAATGTTTTTTAGCCAAAAAAATATTGTATCCACTCAACTTTGTTGTTGCGGACGCAATCGTCCAATCGAAGAAACAGAAACGCCTCGTTATTGGGCTCAGCCCGCCGCGTTGTGGACGAGGGGGTTGTATGCCTGCCGGGTTATTTGCATTGCATATAGCCTGTCTGTGTCCGGTGTAATAGAGACATAGTCGAGCAAGCCGCTATAATCGGGGCAACCCAGGCGTGGTCAACTAAACTCAGCTTCAGCGGGGGGTAGGTGGATTGGCTCAGCAAGCTCTGTGCAGCATCCTCTGTGGCATTCATTACGGTAGGTTATTCCCTACTTCCCATCACACGAACAATCATAGAGAGGGGTAGCACCAAGAGGTGTACACCCCCCCCCCCCCCTTGGAGCCTTGGCGTCCAGCAGACACAAAATCAGGCCCAAATTAGCCCGAATTACCACCGCGGGGGCTTGTACACCCCCCCCCTTGGAGCCTTGGCACACAATCAGGCCCAAATTAGCCCGAATTACCACCGCGGGGGCTTGTACACCCCCCCCCTTGGAGCCTTGCAGCGCCCATTTTGCACTGGCGAAACCGGGAAAAAAACCGGGACCCGCATCGCCTAAAACCCAAAATACCCCCGGAACCCCGGGCACCCCTGTTCACTAGTGAAGAAAAAAAGTTTTTTTTTCACTAGTGAAAAAAAAACTGGGTGTTTTTTTTCACAAGTGAAAAAAACACAGTGGGGAAAATTGGTTTTTTGCCCACTGCCAGTGTTGAAGCGCACTAAAAGGAAAGACAAAAGTAACATCGGAAACACAAGAGTTTAGCACCGAGTTTGCTGGAATATTTTCTATGTCGAGCCCGGAGCCCAACTTTGCTCCATATACCCTGAGTGAGATGCACACCGCACGAGCCAGGGCAGTTTCTCCCTCCGCAACAGCTGGTCAAGGTTTACCAGCCCCGACACAAATGTCGGAACGTATGCTCCTGGATCAGGCAGAGGCGCTCGTCGGCAAGCTAGTGGTATACTCTTGTAAGAGGAAAGACGATGCCTCTGAGTGGACCAAGCATGCCGGAGTGTTAACAAAAGTGGGAGTGTCGGAGGGAGCGACCCCGTACCGTGTGCGATTAAGTGAAGCATTCAACTACGCACGGGATTTCATCATTTGATGGCCCAGAAAAAGAGTTTTTGCTACCAGACCCGAATTGGTTGTACAACAGATTAGTCGAGGCCTCTGTGCATCAGACTGAGGCGGCCCGACATGAAATGAATCTATTGCAGCAAACTGTGGAAGCACGACTGGCAGGGATGGAAAGGAGATTACGATCGCAACAGGAACAAGAACATGTGAGAAAGGTTGATTTCGATCAAGAATCAGAGGCCCAAATGAAAAGTGCCGATCATACGTGGTCTCATCCTGCTGCAGTAAAGAGTGTAGATGAGTGGAAAGAAATGTTTGAAACGCGTGGCCCAGATGGGTTGTTGTTTGCTTTGCAAGCACAATATGTAAGTGGGTTAACTGGGCTGCAAGGGGGGAAGGATTTGGAAGCTGCCTTTGATCAACTACGGCTTTGGGTAATTGGGTGTGCAATGACTTCAGGTTGGGAATCCACGGCTTTGCTGGAGTTGGGAAACGTCCTGTTGCGCAATTTGCGCGTACATCATTATCATGTACGAGACCGTATCCCACGGGGAGCACTGCTGGACAAATTGAAGTTGTCCAACTCTTCGTCAGACGAAGTAGCGAAAGCGGCGATTGCGATTGGTAAGAAAGGAAAAGGAAAACGGCAATTCTTTTCAGCTTCTGCAAAAGGATACAAGGGACAGGGAAACGCCAGGGCAGAGAGAAATCATTGACTGGCGTTCTTTCTGCCTTCTCCCCCGCCAGTCACGTCGATATTCATACCTCAGTTTGGCAAACAGAAGATCTGCACGGCCAAGAATCCGATTCGCTCACGAAAAGAACTTACAACACTCGGACACCAAATGCGAAAAATGCAGCGCGACGCATTGCCGACAGAATTTGGAGACTCCAACCTACAGCCTCGAAAACAGACAATGAATACCTTTGCCAAGGCTGTGCTCAAAAATCTGGCAGCAGGAATAGGGAGAAAGAGAGCTCACACCAGAGAAGAAGGTGTTACTGCAAACGAAGCAGAAATTCTGCTCCAAGATCTGGTCTCGATTATGTGGGCTCGATCCACAACAGCCCAAAGACGCCACCTGTGGAACAGGTTGGTAAGATGGACTTCAGCCCAGGGATTACCTCTGAACGCCGACTCAGCAGCGCTATTCGTAATGGCAACCCGTGTCAGCCCTCAAGCACAGTTGGCTTATGCGAAAGGAATATCAGCAATGTTGGGGTATTTGGGGCTCGACAATCTCCCTATTTTGAATGTAGCAAGGGCTCTCCGAGCCGTTGGGGGAAACATTCCCATTCGACAGGCATTGCCGATGGACAAGAAGGTTCTCTTGAAGTGGGCGCAAGAGCAGGACCCAGCCCTCTGTTTGGCGGCTCTATTAGCATGGAAGTCGGCGAGCAGGTGGGGAGAAGTCGCAGCTCTGGGATCGTCCCAGTTTCTACTGGTCCAGGAAGAGGAGGTGATTGTGGACTGGGGCACAACCCCGAAAGGAAAACGGGCCAACCCTTTTTCTCCGTCACGCTGGACAGTGATAAAAGGCGACCTGACCAGAGTAATTGCGACACTTGTCCGAAGCTTAGGCAGTTTTCAAAGTCTGACCCAAGTAAGCACGGCCGAGCTAAACGCGCTTTGGAACAAGGATCCTCGAATGCGGCCGTTCTCCGGTCACAGTATCAAGCGAGGAGCTCTTTCACATCTTTTCCAACTGTTGTCTCAAGGTGTCCCTCTACAAGATTGGCTTATAGCGCGTTTAGCGAAACATCAAGGGGCATCGGGTCTTCCCGAAATGACCATAAGATATGGAGGCGATCCAATTGCGTTAGCGCGTGCCCTGAAGACTGGGGAAGTGACGCGATATTTATGAGTTCACACAACAAGCATACTCTGACCCGGCGTGCCCATTGTTCCAGAATCCCGGCAACAGATGAAGAAAGAAACGCTCCACTGCACGCTACAAAGGTGCAACCTTTACAGGTTGAGAAGCTGAAGCTAAGAATGAGGAAATGCGTACGGGAACGTTTTGATCTCGTTTGGAATGCAACTTTTAATCCCCCGTCTTCTCAATCGTTACCAATGAGAGGTATCCGTTCTTCATTCATGCAGAGCAATTGGTGAAGTGTGATATTGCTGCTCCTGCAACGGGACCAGGAACTGTACCTTTCACGGTGTTGGAAGAGAAGCCCTCGGGCTTGAGACAGAGGTTTATATTATGGACACGTGAAGCAAATGAAAACTTGAGGGCTTCATACAAAGCTCAGGTGCCGTTAGAACATGTTTCTAAGTACATACATGTAGTATCGAACGAGTGTGCATCCCTGAGGGACTTACGGTGTGGATTCTATCAGGTAGAAATACCTGAGGGTTCGCGGAAGCATTTTCGATACACCGACGATAAAGGCAGATGGTTCGAACTAACCCGGTTGCCTATGGGACACAGTTGTGCTCCAGAACTTATGCACACCCTGACATCAACCATTGGAGGGCACCCGGACTATGTCAAGGAGGAATACAGGGCCCAAGACGTGACTGTCCATACCTGGATAGACAATATTCGTCTAACGGGGAGCGAAAGGTCGGTAAAGGCAGAAACAGCCCGTCTGGACAAGACGGCGCAGGGAGCCGGTGTGACTTGGAAACCGGAGGACAGCGAGGATGCAGCCTCCGTGTATGATTTTATCGGGGTAAGTTTTGACCACACAAAAGGTGAAGTTTCGCCTTCAAAAAGACTCTTGTCAAAGTTAGAGAGCGTGCAGTTTGATAAAGTAACTGCCGGAGAGTTGGAGTCTTTTGGAGGCCGACTCATGCACGCAAGCGCCGTATCAGGGGTACTACTTGGTCGGTTTTGGTTTGCGATTAAGTTCTTGCGGCGAGTCATTAACAGCCTCAACTCCGGGAAAAGAAGCGCTTCCTCTCTTGTAAGTATCCCTCCTTCCGTTCAAAAGGAGTTAAAAGTTTGGCGTGCTGCTGTTGGAAAACCGCTCAAAGTACAAAATATCCTTCCATGCACCCCATTTGATGTTTTTGTTGATGCTTCACTGCGAGGATGGGGCATGGTTGCAATCGACAACACTACTAAGGAAGTAATCGTCGCAGGCAATTCATGGACTGATGCTGAATCCTTGTTGCACATCAACATTCTAGAAGCGTTGGCGTTCCGCAACGCAATATTTGCTCTGCCTCCCGCTTTTCTGAGTAATAACGTTCATTTTAAAGTCGATAACACGACTGTAGCATCCGCAGCAAGGAAGGGTATGTGCATGGCCTCAAAACCCTTAAATGAGGCTATTGTAGCAGCTTTGTCAAGACTGCGTGAAGTGGGGGCCACCTTCACAATTGCTTGGGTGCGCTCTGCGTCGAATATTGCGGATTTACCTTCCCGCATGTCGCCCCAGCTGCTTTCTTCCAGGAATGGAAAGAGGGTAGTTGAACAAGCGTTGCGGAAGTTTTTTACACGCGATGGGGTTCGTTCTCGTTCGGAAGGTTAGGTTCATCCTGCCCGGCCGAGACGATTTCCCCTTCGCTTCTTTACTGCGCGTCCCCTTTCCGTTCACATGCATGCAAGATGGAATTCTCGTAGTTTAACTGAGGGAATTCCGATATTGCAAGCATACCTTCACAGGTTCCCCCTCCCCGTTTACACACAACACGTCCCGTTCTTCTTTTTCCCTCCCTCCCCACCCTGGTTCGTTCTCGTTCGGAAGGTTAGGTTCATCCTGCCCGGCCGAGACGATTTCCCCTTCGCTTCTTTACTGCGCGACCCCTATATGACCCCCATGTGACCCCTATATGACCCCTATATGACCCCTATATGACCCCTATATGACCCCCATATGACCCCTATATGACCCCTATATGACCCCTATATGACCCCCATATGACCCTATATGACCCCTGTATGACCCCTGTATGACCCCCATATGACCCCTATGACCCCTATGACCCCGAAAATAGTCGAGTACCTGTCCCAAATGAATCAAAAAAAGTCGAGTACCTGTCCCATTGAAAATGAATCAAAAAAAGTCGAGTATCTGTCCCAATCGAAAATGAATCAAAAAAGGAGAGTATCTGTCCTTGAACCCAAAAGTTGAGTAAAAAGTTGAGTACCTGTCCTAGTATGGACTGGCGCCCTTATATCCCACCACTTCAAATTTTGTTCCCTTATATCCCAATGGGATTACGTTGGGCAAGGCAATCCCATTCGGTTATAAGGGAACAAAATTTGTTGTCTCATTGGGATATAAGGGAACAAAATTTGTGGTCATGACGATTTTTGGGGGACCCCTTTAAAAATTTTGCCCGGGTGTCAAAGTGACTATTCGGGGACGTTTGGTGCCGTGAAACTAAAATTCCAAATCTGAGGCTGCGTTTACCTCCAAAATGAGGTTTCAATTTCTCAAATTTCACTGCCACTTCGGCCCTTGTGGTCATGCGGCCAGAGGATGAGGAAGCAACCGTCGTAACAAGATTGGCAGCAGGACCAGCACCAGCAATTTCAATTCTGGAAGCAGTCAGCACATGTTTAGCACTGCCCTACTTCGCATCCGGTTGCGCTGCAGCTTCTTGCATGTTTGCGTGTTTTACGTTACGGATAAATTGGCCGTTTTTTCCATCTGCATGAGCCCCGCGTGCTCGTGCACCCGTATCCTTTTTTACACTCTGCTCAACGACGCCTTTTCTTTTCGGGAGGGCAAAGAGGGAAGGGAGGGGTAATATTGCATCGTCCTGCGTAAAGTCATCTGCACCATGATCGACGGAATTCGCTCTCTAAGTACGGAGTCAAGTCTCGTCTGTATACGCGATGCGGTTTACCGAAGCCATCGAGCGCCACGGCCAGGGATGGATACGTTTACTCGCTGATCGATGCTACGGCAGTTCCGCAAACCCACTATGCAGCCTGAGTTCAGCCCCGCGCATCTACGCTCACAAGGCAACCCATGATCACTTCGGTGTGAGGGATCAGTCCTGACCGAGCCTAATGCCTGCCGGGCGCCTGCTCCGTTGCGGTGTTTGCTTTTCTGACCAATGCGTTCCACGTCTGAAGGGTCCTTGCGTTAAGTTCGCGCCTTCTGTGGGTATACAGACTTGATCACGACTTTTGGAAACGAAGCTTACTCTTGAGATCCGGTGTGGAGGGCCATTGTTACCTGACAAAACCCACTCATGCAGCCTGAGTTCAGCCCCGCGCATCTACGCTCACAAGGCAACCCGTGATCACTTCGGTGTGAGGGATCAGTCCTGACCGAGCCTATTGCCTGCCGGGCGCCTGCTCCGTTGCGGTGTTTTGAAAACTTGGTAACTTTGTGCTCAGCGGTCCTACGAATCATGTTCCACGTCCTGTGATTCGTACTTTCAAACTTAATCCATGAATCATGTTCTACCTCCTGTGATTCGTGTGGACTTTTAACAACCTTGTACCTTCCTACAGCAGGACAGGTTCTGCATCTGTTCATTGGGTAACTAATTTTGTTCCCGTTCTTCCCATTGAAAGAAACCAAGGACCTAGAAGACCCACCCTTCCTGTTGATCTTGCAGCACCAACCGCCAGGGCTTGGTCTGGTCAGGCAGTCCAGGCTGGTCGGACTCTGGGTCAGCCGGACTAGACTGGTCAGGCTCCAGCCTCCAGCCTGCCAGGCTTGTCGGACTGTCTGGTCTGTCCAGGCTGTCCGGGCTGTCTGGTCAGTCCGGGCTGGTCTGGTCAGGCTGTCCACGCTGTCTGGTTTGTCCAGGCTGGTTGGACTGTCTGGTCAGTCCAGGCTGTCTGGTCAGTCCGGGCTGGTCGGACGGACCTGTCTGGTCAGGCTGTCCAGGCTGTCTGGTCGTCGGACTCACTGGTCTGGCCAGGTTCTGTGGTCAACAAATATTGTTCCCTTATATCCCAATGGGACAAAGGGAACAAAATTTCAAGTGTTGGGATATAAGGGAATTACACCCAAAAGAAAACAGTCGAACGACGAAACGGAGTCGGGCGTGCGTGCACCTTACGACCCGACCCTACTGTTCCCGGGCACCAACCAGCACCGGTGTCAGCCCCCACACTGTTCTGTACTACTAGTACAGTCACCCGCAGCACCCCGCTCGCAGTCAGGGTCTAACTTTTTGCCCATTCTCGAACACTTTTTAACTTTTTGCCCATTCTCGAACAGTCGCCTAACTTTTTGCCCATTCTAGAACATTGAAAATTTGCCCAGGGTGGGATTAGAACTCACCACCCGTGCCTCCAAAAAATCCCAGCCATTTTTGGGCTCGCCATTTCCGATTCCGATTTCCGTCGGATCCGTTCCTCGAACAAGGTGCCAGCATTTTGGTTGGCTGCTGCGTCCCGGCTCGGTATCATGGTTGCGCACTGGTCATTGACACCGCAGACTACGGGTAAACGGTTTACTAAAGGCATTGTGCACACAGATTCGTGCATAGTTCAGATATGCGCGAGTGACCAATCCGTTCTACTTGTAAGCGCTTCCTAATTATGTGCTGAAATCTCTTCAGAGCCACTGTTTTACCACGCAGCGACGGGCGCGACGTCACCCCGAATGACCCCAGAGGAGGAGCGGGAGAGACTCAGAGCGGTAGCCGCAGCCAATCAAGATTTGAGTGATGCTACTCTTACAGTAGAAGCTGCAAAGAAAACGTGCCAGTCGTCTGAAAATAATCAGGAGCTGGCGGATGGTGACTGGATCTTGTCCTCCCTGCCGCAGGCTGGCAGGCTGAGAGAGAGACTGGAATTGCCGGCGAGCCGCCAGGGCGCATGGCAGGAGCCATTTCTCCTGCCCATGTGCCAAGTGTAACAGCTGCCACTTCAACTCTGAAAAAAATGAACAAACTGTCTTGTATGTCCGGCATAGTTTCAGGAGTTGTCTTATAGGTCCGAGAAAGTTTCGTGATTGTGGAAAGTTTAATTCAACCTGTTATATGTCCGACATAGTTTCAAAATTGTCATGTGTGTCCGACATAGTTTCAAAAGTTGTCTTATATGTCCGACATAGTTTCAGAAGTTGTCTTATATGTCCGACATAGTTTCAGAAGTTGTCTTCTATATCCGACATAGTTTCAGAGTTGTCAAACCGTGTCCGACACAGTTTCCGAGCATGTCCAGCATAGTTTCAGAAGTTGCCTTATATGTTCACAAGTGTCTAACCGTGTCCGACACAGTTTCTGAGCATGTCCGACATTACACGAAGGACCCGAACCTCGGTGGCAGTACTTGTGTGTTCTGGAATCGGTTACAACAAACACAGGCTGAAAGGAAAGGGAACCCAATATGTTGTCGACACTGATCCTCAGCGCTCTGGCTGCGGCCGCCGTTGGAGGAGAACTCCCGAGACAGGTCCTGCCTGTAAGTCTGGAAGATCAGGCGAGATACCAGCTGTACCTTGCGTATGGGGCGTATTGCAAGCGCTCATCGATTGAGGCATGGGACTGCAAGTGGTGCAAGACTGCCGGCCCCGCGAAGAAGGTGTACGGCGTGGTGCAGAAGGACGAGTACGACGGGCAGGCGTACGTGATGATCAACAACGCTTCGATGATCGTCATTTCCTTCCGCGGGTCCTCGAACATCGAGAACTGGATTGAGGATTTCACTTTCGAGAAGATACCGCTGAAGTGGACCGGCGTGCCCATGGGCGTTTCCGTGCACGAAGGCTTCTACAACTCGTACACGTCGATGCGCCCCGAAATATTGCAGTGGCTTCAGCAGGCCACGACCGACTGCCCCCACTGCACCATCCACGTCACCGGCCACTCGCTGGGTGCCGCCGAGGCGCAGCTGTGCGCCACGGACCTGCGCTTGCAAGGGTTCGACCCCAGGATGTGGACGTACGGGCAGCCGCGCGTGGGCAACAAGGCCTACGCGGAGTTCTTCGACAAGATGACCAACACAAGCAACCCGGTGTTCAGAATGGTGAACCAGAAGGACGTCGTCCCGCACCTTCCCATTGTCGACCAGTTCTACCACCACAACGCGCGGGAAGTGTGGAGAATGGAGAACAACACCTACGTCATGTATGCTTTCATTTCCAACAAAGGCCCAACATTTCAGGTGCTTCTAGCACAATCATCGTGTCGCGACTTTTCCTAGCGTCAGCCAGGGTGGTAGCGTGGTAGAACTGGTTTTTGGCACTTAAACGTGGAAGACTGGGGTTTGCCACTTAAAAGTGGAAGTGGTAGCACCTGTTTTCGGCACTTCAAAGTGGTAGAATTGGGGATTTCGCACTTAAAAACCTGGTAGGCTGGTCTTTCGCAATTAGGCATGCACCGATCTTTCTCTACAACAAACAAGTAGATAGGTGATGGCGAGCTCTCATCCTGCGATCGTTATTCGTCGGAAAATACATCAGTCGGGACATTCTTAGTTTCGGTACCAGATAAATCGCAACACTACAGGTGTGACAACACTGGGGAAGACAAGGAGTGCTCGCGCTCTCTTTTTTTGCTTGAGTGCAACGCGGCGGACCACTTGGTGTGCAACTCCCCTTTTAACTCGCTCGTCGACACCGACCAGGGCTTCTGTTTTGTAGGAAAGGACACGCACGTGTCGTTTGGAATTCACTGCGTGCGAGCTACGAGGGAACGAACCAGTAAGAGTTCCAACGCTACTCTTTCTATAATGTAGTCTATTCATGATAACCAACTACAGGTAAAGATAAGCCGGCAGCCGCTGCTTAACTTAAAATACCTTAAAAAGTGTGCATGCTGATCCGTGTGGTCCGTGTACTTAAAAGTTCCCAGTGCTCAACAGCTTTATCACGTGGGCGGCCCTCAGATTACCCCTCAGGTGACACCACGTTATCTTTAGCCATACTTCGACCCAGTATGAATGCTGGCTGCCGCTACCCGGTCCCTCCACGTGCATGCCACACCCAATCACGGGATAGGGGGGTGTACTAGTAAATCTGTGCTTTCGAGTAGGACTGGGAGACCACGATGCTCTGTATAGCCGGAGAAGGACAACAGAAGAGAGAACTGCATCTTTTGACAACGAGAGAATAGTTGAGTTGCAGCTCTTGACAAAGATAGATGGAAAAAAGAAGGTGTTTTTATTCTTCGCTTTTTCTCACGAACGGGGGGGTCGGTCCTGCTTTTGGCTTTGTAGGTTCTCCCGACTCCCCAATTCGTGGTTAGCACAAACTTAAGAGGTCTGGTCAACTATTCCCTGCAGTTATTAGCATACTTTCAAGAAGAAAAGAGTGCGGACCTCCACCGTCATGCGGGTCAGGCTAGATCCGAGCCTCCCCGCGATGGACAGGGACGGGAGTAACCACGCCTTGGCCCAGGGCCTCTCCACCCGGTGCGTGTGTTCTCGTGGCCGTCGCTACTGCGGTTCTCGGCTGCTTTGGAAAGTGTGGGCGACTAACAGAAGAGTTTCGAGGAGCGTCTGCCGTACGGGAGGCCACCGACTTTTTCACCAAAAGGCGCTGTGCACAAGAAGCAGCACAAAATCCAATACTGTGACACGCGACGGTCAACCTGTGCTCCGTCGGGTGCCTGCGCATAGGAGGGCTTCAGGCGTCTCAAAGAGGTCAAAACACTCAACCGCGGGATAATACTGGCATAGAAACTTTGCTTCCATGACATGTAAGCGCATACACTCAGAAAATTGCGGCACCATACTGAGGAGGGCCTACCGTAAGTAAGGTATATGGACAATGGCCGAAACTACCAATGACCAACAACTAAAGCACCCACCGACCCTCTTACCTCGTGTAACCACCACTCTTACGACACTCAGAGCACAAAGGATATCTTCCCATAACGACAAAGGTCACCCGGAGACTTTAAAACCCCGGAGTTTCAAGCGAACTTTCACTCTAAAATACTACACTCCACGAAGGAATGTACTTGGTGTCGGTCACAAACAGTCCCGGACATGGCTAGCCATAACCCATAACGAAAGCGTGCACCCAATATACAACCCGTAACGGTATAGCCCTTTCTTGCTCTAAGAGAACCCATTCATGAACGGTCCCACGGAGAGACCCTAAACCCCCGGAATTTCAAGCGAACTTTAACTCTAAACTACCCCCAACACACAGGAGTACATGGGCATTCACGAGTCTTGTTAACACCTAGGCTAGTATGCATGCACGTGCTTCGCTCACAGACCTTCGGAACCCCCTGACTCCAACCTCGGAAGTACAACACCTCTTAGTCCTCATCATTCCTCCACGTCACATTTGCATCTTTCCACTCACCGTCGCTCGTTCGCCGTGCTGGCAGAGGGGGGTTCCACCACATGGAGATCCGGGGTTTTATAGTTCTACATTATTGGCCAAAGTGTGTCTTCTGCCAGATTTGCATGTATTCGGCATCGCACTTTCTTCCTCTTCTTCGCATACACATGCATAACCACACATTAGGAACAGGTATGTATACAGCGCTCGAGGTTCGCTCTTCAGGGGCTCTTCGGCACGGGAAATTCATGCCACAGGAAATGTTGCGCTTTCGCGCCGCATGCTTTTCGGGTGTACTGAATGACTCGTATGACCGCGTCTGCCCGCGTTGGGTTTTTCCGTGCCGCTCGTGCTCCGGTGCCTGTTCTTTTAGTATTAACAATCGTGTGTGTCAATGCGGGTTGCCCTTCATTGCATTGCGCAGGCTGAAAAGACGTAGGCAGCGTGTTTTGGCGATTGATCAGAATTCCTCACCTGAAAATGACACAGGGTAAATACATGCGGGAAACCGATCAACCGGCACGCACAAACAAAACGAAGCGCCTGTCTTTTTTGCCGGGTCACAGCAAGACCTCCCTTCGCTGGTCAAGTAGCGTTTCTAGCCACGGCTGTTCGATCGGACAGTGCCGTGTTGCTACCACTGGATGGCTTACGGTTGAACGCCTCCGACCCAGATCCCAGCAGGGCTTACGCTCCGTTTTCGGTCTCAGAGAAAATACGTGTGGTCCACATGTGGACGCTCGGGTTAGAGGGGAAAAAAACCTTTCCCCCTATGTGCCTATGTGTGCGGCGAAAATATATATAGTGTCACTACTAACTTGGCGGCACGTGGCTGTGCGGCCTGGCGACTTGTAGACACACCCTGCATGTGGACCAACCTGTGGCAAGCACATGCGGGGGGAAAAATAAATCAAAATCCACATGTGGTACCTGTGGATCCACACGTGGGGGAAAGAAAATCCAAAAATATTAGCGTGTGGAAATCCACACGTTCCACACGTGGAGCGTAAGCCCTGGATCCCAGTCTAGGGTAGGGCTTACGCTCCACGTGTGGAACGTGTGGATTTCCACGTTAATTTCTTTTGGACTTTTTTCCCCCACGTGCGCTTCCACGTGTGGATCCACAGGTACCACGTGTGGATTTTGATATATATTCTTTCCCCCAAACGTGCTTGCCACAGGTTGGTCCACTAGGCACACAAGTCGCCAAGGCCGCACATCCAGGTGTCGCCAAGTCCAGTAGTGAGGCTATTTCTTTTTGCCCGCCGCACATAAGGGGAAAGGTTTTTATTCCCTCGAACCTTACGCGCCCACGTGTGAACCACACGTATTTTCTCTGAGGCCGAAAACGGAGCGTAAGCCCTGGTCTAGAGCAGCAAGTTGAGTTACTCAGGGCGCACCGGACTTATCGGGCCACGACTAGCTTCAGCGAACGGCAACTTCCAAAAATCCACATCCAGGAAACTCCATTCGCCAGCGGAAAACGACACACACACACACACACACACACACACTGCAGTACCGTGTAGGTCGCAACCACCACGAGCGGCCAGCCGGTGCATCGGCAGTAACGTAAGTGCATTGCGCAACTGGGCTAGACTCCGCTCAGGGGTTACCCATTACCGAGATCACACGCACAGCCTGCGAAGCAAAAGTTCCCCTGAGATCCTTGAGGACGCAGCACAGCCCGATCCTGATTTACTGGAAAGGGATTTGAGCCCGAAAGATGGCGAACTATGCCTGGATAGGACGAAGCCGGGGGAAACCCTGGTGGAGGTCCGTTGCGGTGTTGACGTGCAAATCGCTCGTCAAAGCTGGGTATAGGGGCGAAAGACCTATCGAACCATCTAGTAGCTGGTTCACTCCGAAGTTTCCTCAGGATAGCTAGAACCAAAACAGGAGTTACGCCAGGTAAAGCGAATGATTGGAGGCATTGGGGAAATCGCTTCCTCGACCTATTCTCAAACTTTAAATGGGCGTGAGCTCGGGGTTACTTCATTGAACCCTGACGTAGAATCCTCGGCCGCTTCTGTGACGCTCAGAAACGTAAAGGGGGGGTCGAATAATAACACAGATGTCATTATTCGACCCCACCCCTAGGGCTTTCCCGCACCACTTTCGCAACAGCCCTTGCTCTTCCCGTCCAACGATGAACTCGCCTCCAACCTGCAACCTGGAGAGGCAGTGCTCGCACCTTTAACCACCTCCCCCTCCCAACCACCCCATTTCCCTGTTTCTTGGGTGGCTTGGTGACTGTGCCGCAGCTTCCCGCAGAAAACCGCGATCAGTTGCACGTGCCGAGAAAGGACGAAAGGTCCCTTTCTGCGTCTCCGAAGCCCGTTTTACTTTTTTTTTTTTTTTTTTTTTTTTTTTAATAAGCACCTGTTGTGTAGGAAATACTTGAGGAGGCTGCCAGCTGCAAAAGATCAAAGGAGGCAAATGTGCTGTAGCCCACACGAAACACAGGTGAACCTGGGTTCAGTGGCGGGCGTAAGCGTTCAACAAAAAGGACCCACTTTGTAGTTATATTGTTTCCCTATCAAAAGCATTCGAAAAGAAAACAGAAGAGCGTTTTACCACCTTGCGCGGTGTCACGGGATGTTTGGCAGCCGCTGAACAAACATAACGTGGGCGGCGCCGAAGCTTTACCAGCTTCGGCTGACACCGTTTGCGCACTTAACCATGGTTAAGAAGACGACTGAAAGCATAGACACAAAGATAGCTCATGATGTGCCTACTTTTCAGCAGTAGTAATACTGGCTAGTCATTCTTACTAGTGGCCGAATATTCTTACGAGTGATTCTTACTGTTACTGCATTTTGTGAAGGAAACCGTTACAAGGTGTACTTTTTCTTCCCACAAAAGTGGTACTCATTCACTTGTAAGAATGACTACTGCAGCAGTAATTCTTACTCGTGACAGTAGTCATACGACTAGTAAGATTTATGACTAGTAATATCAGTAGTAAGTGACTAGTAAGTGGCATGCCTAGTGCACCGTGCCCTAATCTGGCACTATGCCGCCTGGCCCGATCCTGACTCGGCGTCTTTTCTTTTTTTTTTTTTTGCACTCGCAACCCAGGGTATTAGTTTGAAGGCTTCCAGGGTTTGCAGATTTAGACCGTTACTATGGGGTGGTTTTGGGCGGTGTTTCGGTGCCGTTTTCGCCGATGTACGGCGTCTTGGGGCGGAGCCGACACATATCCCCAACTTCGTTCGGCAAAAGAGGGGTCTTCATGGGTCCTTTATGGGTCAATTATGGTCACCCCGTCAGTTTGGCGACACATTCTGCGGGCGTTTTTTCAACCTACACCAGTCTGTTTTCGGGGATTTCCGAATGCTTCTGGGTTCCCTGTGGGGTTGGGTGCCATATGGTGCTCCAAAAACAGTCAAAATCGTAAACAGACAGTCTCGTCAGGCAGCTAACTATGATAATAGGTCCACGGTTTTGGTGTATCTGCACCTGCACCGCTGTGCTTACAACAACATTTTTAGCGTTCTTTTTAGCAACATCGCGCCGAAGGCGCGACGGAAAATTTGGGCAAAAATAGTTCTGCCGCCCCTTTATCAGGTGTGGCCCTAAAGCGTGAATGTAAATAGAGATTTTGCCCAAACACATTTTTTCGCACTTTTTTTTTTGCACTTTTTTTGCACCAGGCTACAGCCAGGCCTCACGTTCAGCATGCTAAACGTACTGATTTCAGCACGTTAATTCTTTTAGTTTCTCTCTGTACACATGCTGAATCAGTACGTTATCAGCACATATCTTGTGTCCAAGATGCCACCCGAAGGCCACCCAAGCAGGCCCATGCAGGTTTTTCGAAGAACTGGTGGAGGAGGGAGCAAGCTGGCTTGGATGTCTGCACATACCCGTTTCTTCGGGCTTACGCGAGTGGGGGAATTGGCGTTTTTTTCGGCTCGCTACGCGAGCCGAAGAAGGGGATGATAAATACTCCATTACTTCGATGACCGCCATAGAGGGCCGCATATGATATGATCATTCATCTGAGTGCAAGAGACAAGTTACCACAGTCCGGAACGCAAAACAGACATAGCATGCGGCTCGATTTCTTCGTTCGATGAAGAACTATTCAGAAATGTTTTGTGACCAAGCTAGGAGCCTCTGAAAGTATTAGCTGTATGTTGGCAAGCGTTGACACACCACCATTCGAGTTCCTGTTGGAACTTGCGCCTGCCAAACTTCCAATTGTGATGATGGTGATGATCTTAGCGGCTGTGCTGGTACAACCTCCTTAGCACAGACGACAGAAAGAAAGCGAAAGCGCGAAGAGTCCGACATCCCTCAGTCCGGCTACGATCCAAAACGGGTGCAAAGAGCAGGCGGAAAAAGTGCAAAAAAACGTAAATAGGATCTTGGGTTTTGCCCAAAAAGAGCGTAAATAGGGCCACACGTGCCCTTTATCATGTGTGGGCCACTCTTAGCTCGTGTGGAAGCTGAACACACTTGAACGGCGTCTCAGCAGCAGAGGCTCAGCAGCCTCCCAGCACCAGCACACTGCTACAAACACCACACCCCCCGCCTATATTTACTTTGAACACCGTTTTTTGAACTTTTTTTTTTTTTCCCCGGCCAAGTCCGGTTTGCAGATTTAGACCGTCGGTCTAAATCTGCAACGGAAACTAATCCCCTGTCGCAACCTGGGGGCAGCAGTCAGTTGTGAGACTGGCAGGTGAGCAGCGTCACCTCCCCTAGCGAGCTCTCGGATCAAGCTGCGGCTGATGCAGCTGTTGTATGGATCGCCTACATACACTCAGCCGCGCGTGCCTTCATTGCGAAGGCTACTGCTGCGGCGTTCTGGGTGGCAGCTGTGTCAGGTCAAGTAGCGAGATCTGGGGCCCTGTGATGGCTGAGTGCAGACCTAAGCAGGGCTGCATCCTCGTGTTGTAGCCGTGTTGTGTATAAGGCTTCGTGGGGGCCTGGTCAACCACCTCATCACTATAGGGCACAAACCTTTCTCGACATTGATTGGACAGTCGGGATTGCCGGGGGCGGGTCTCCATGAGAGAGAATTCATCAAACCTTGCGATTCAATTCTAGAAGATATGCGATGCTCGTTCTTGGACCCAGGATTTCAAACAGAGCATCGATCGGGTTTGAGTGATCTTTGCACCGCCACATTCTCGATTCAAACCGATTCAACTCCAGAAGATATGCGATGCTCGTTCTCGGACCCAGGATTTCAAACAGAGCATCGATCGGGTTTGAGTGATCTTTGCACCGCCACATTCTCGATTCAAACCGATTCAACTCCAGAAGATATACGATGCTCGTTCTCGGACCCAGGATTTCAAACAGAGCATCGATCGGGTTTGAGTGATCTTTGCACCGCCACATTCTCGATTCAAACCGATTCAACTCGATCAACAATAATCAGCAAGCCAATCACCATCGAATCAAGAGTCGAACGCATTCAAGCGACACTCAACTGCTGATGGGCATGGGCGAACCCAGCCCGCTAATGCGTTCGACGACCTGATGAGTCTCATGCTTCTGCAATTCCCATTGACTATCGCGTCTGGCCGCGGTCTTCATCGTTCCCAGAGCCAAGACATCCACCGATAAGTGCAATTGTAAAGCAAGACCTGCCCCCTGCGCGGGCTGTCTCCGACTGCTTCGGCAGACGACACATACTACTACTACTACTACTACTACTACTACTACTACTCGCAACCTGCATTTACTCGATCCCGCTTTCCCCTCTTTCCGTTCCGCGTGCCTGGCTCCAGTTGGTTTCTATGTTTTTCGCCGAGTGTGTTTCGAGCCCGCCACCCCCCCCCAAGCAATGTTGTCTTGCGACATGAAGCTAGCGAAGGCGCTGCCCACCCAATCCTTTTTTCCGTGGAAGTTCAGGTCAGGACGATCTCAAGGATTGACAGATTGAGAGCTCTTTCTCGATGAATTGCGTGGTGGTGCATGGCCGCTCCTGGTTGGTGGAGTGATTTGTCAGGTTGATTCCGTTAACGAACGAGATCTCGACCCTTAAATAGGTGGGCGTGTCGTTGTAGGGGGTGTCTTTTGGCATCGGCGGCTTGCTGCTTACCCGAGACGCGCACTACTTCTCAAGGGGACTGCGCGCGACTTATAGCGCGCGGAAGAGCGAGCCAATAACAGGTCTGTGATGCTCCTAAGTGTCCTAGGCTGCACGCGCACTACACTGACGCATTAAACGAGTTTGAGAGCCTTCCGGCTACCTATCTTGAAGAGGATGGGAAATCTTTTGAACTTGCGTCGTGATGAGGATCGATGATTGCAATTATTCTCCTTGAATGAGGAATGCCTAGTAGGCGCAAGTCATCAGCTTGCACTGATTACGTCCCTGGTGATGCCAGGGCTTACGCTCCACGTGTGGAACGTGTGGATTTCCACACGTTAGTTTTTTGGACTTTTTCCCGCCGCGTGTGCTTCCACGTCTGGATCCACAGGTACCACGTGTGGATTTTGATATGTATTTTCCCCCCTCATGTGCTTGCCACAGGTGGTCCACATGCAGGGGGTCTAGGCCCACAAGTCGCCAAGGCCGCACAGCCAGGTGCCGCCAAGTCCAGTAGTGAGGCTATTTCTTTTTGCCCGCCGCACATAGGGAGAAAGGTTCTTATTCCCTCGAACCTTACGCGCCCACATGTGGACCACACGTATTTTCTCTGAGGCCGAAAACGGAGCGTAAGCCGGCAGGCTCTCACCTGGCTGCTTCACCTGAGACTTTGGTGTGAAAGAAGCTGCACATCAAGAAGTTCTACAGCTACTCTCATTCGGACTTAGGGCCCCTTTCTGGGTAGGTCCCAGTGCTTCACCTGAATGCGTTCAGGCTCAAGACCCAGTCGAGATTGACCGGCAAAGCACGACCCTGCCTCTGCGCCTGCTGTCTCCTGGCAGTTCGACCTTCACTGCTTCAACTCTCCTCCCCCCTTGTAACAAATTCTAGGGAGTGCGCAAACGTTCGCAGAACGAAAGAAGAAGAAGAAGAAGAAGAAACAGAAAAAGGCCGCTCCTGGTCCAGGAACGTGACGGTCAACCACAGCTTGCAAAGCTTGAGTCGGAGGCAGCACAGTGCCACAACCCCGTCCGCTCTGCCCTGTGGCTGACCGTCTCGACGAGCTTGTGTTCAGCGCGAGCGCCAAGCCCCAAGGTGCGCCAAGCCTTGATGCTTCAGTTTGGGAAATCGGTAGCCGTAGGCCCGTGGCTCTGCAGTACCGCCGAACACGCGAAGCTTGGCTCCCGTGTAGCAGGATTTCCCTGATACCTGACACGAAACGTTTGCAGAAAAAAAAAATCTGTACGTCCCACGGGATCGTCGGAAACACAAAAAAAATGATACCGCCCAGCAAAAGAGCGAAACGCGAAGAGATGACCACAAAATACCGGATTCTCAAAGCGAACCATAACTCTAAATACCTGCTGAGATGAGGAAATCGCTTTGCTTTGCCGCCCCGCAGCAGCTTTCGGCCAGTCTTGGGAAGAAGGAAAATGGCCGTTCTCACCTGCTGAAGGAGGCCTACCACGGGAACGCGCGTTCCAGCACACCTGCTGGTATAAACCTATACCTTCGGCTCACACCCCTGGTCCCTGGGCTTAGCAGCACAAATGGACTCTCGGACACTTCTGGTTAAAGCGTCTGCTGCACCTGACTCCTCGTAGCATAGGCCACAATTGGCTGACACAGAACGGAGAGGTCAACGCGAAAACAGGAGCAGGGGTTCACGGCACAGCGTCGCGAGAATCGTGACTGTGACAACAAGCAGGCCGACCCCCTTTCTTTGCGCTTTCGAATACTTCGTTTGCCAGGGCATTAGCTTTCCCATTCCAAATTCCGTCAGCTGACGGAATTTGGAAATCCGGGCGGCTCAAAAAATTAAAAAATAAAAGTGCAAAAAACGACCTTCGATGAAAAAAGTCGTGGGGGTCCGGTGGAGGCGTGGGTTAGGCCAGCTGTGCCAGGAAGCTGGCTGGCGGTCAGGGGCTGGCCATCTGTGGGTCGCCGCTGGGCATGGTGGGCTTGCTGGCTGAAGTTTGGGGCTGCTGTGGGTGCCGAGTGAGAGAGTCGAAGCTCAGAAACAGCCCGGAATTCTTGACAGATTCTCTCCGAGTTGACACAAGTGCCTTGTTCCGTGTGATCTCCGGTCTGCATCTGCTCATGCCAATGATTTACCAGCACACAGTATCTGAGTGGTGGATGAATTTGAAATGGGCTGTTGGCTTCAGGAGTGTGCACCAGGGGGAGCGGGGCGAGGGTCACACAGATGGCAAACAGTGCCACCAGTACGTTGGTCGATATGTTTAATTTCTCCACCTGAATGTACCGTACCGTTTGCCGGGGGGCGGAGCCCCCCGGACCCCCCCTTTTGGAAGGTTCGGGTGGCCTGAACGGAGGCTTCTCGATTTCAGAGCAAATTGGCTATTGAGACGGGATTTGGAAAACTGAGGAAAAATGAAGCTAATAGCCTGTCGTTTGCTGAAAAAAAAAAAAAAAGACATAAAGCAGAATTTATTCAAGCCCTCTTCTCGCGTTTCTTTGCCGTTCCTCAGGACCGCGCTTCTCTTCTGACCATAAACCACAATAAACGCCATAAACAGGGCGAAAGACTCTTCGGGGTGAAGACCACGG
The DNA here is from genome assembly GCA_030068145.1 of Diplonema papillatum. Lineage (NCBI taxonomy): Eukaryota > Euglenozoa > Diplonemea > Diplonemida > Diplonemidae > Diplonema > Diplonema papillatum. Next base: position 262,309 of record JAPJBO010000208.1, on the reverse strand, counting down.
GCGACGAAGGAAGGACACGGGCTTGCACGCGTCGGACAATCATCGCGTCACTGTCCTGGCCCTGCTGGCTGTGGCTGAGGCTGATTCGTGGGGCTACGCACGGCTTATTGCACGCGGAAGAGCGAGGTTGACGACGCTCCCGAACACCCAAGGTTGTCACTACACTGGCGCATCAAACGGGTTTAAAGCCTTCCCAGCTACGCGTCTGAATAACCTGCCTTTTCGGGGCACATCTCTCTCTCTCTCTCTCTCTCTCTCTCTCTCTCTCTCTCTCTCTCTCTCTCTCTCTCTCTCTCTCTCTCTCTCTCTCTCTCTCTCTCTCTCTCTCTCTCTCTCTCTCTCTCTCTCTCTCTCTCTCTCTCTCTCTCTCTCTCTCTCTCTCTCTCTCTCTCTCGAAGATTGGCGTTGAAACTTCCTGGCTTTTCATGCCGTAGCAGAACGACCACACCCATACCAGAGTGGCTCTGTGTACCGCCCGAACTCACCCAGGTCGATGAAGACCACGGGCGAGGAAGGAAGGACACGGGTTTGCACGCGTCGGACACATCGCGTCACTGTCCTGGCCCCGCTGGCTGTGGTTGTGGAAGCAGGAAGCAGCCATTGCTGCGCACTGTCGAAGCCGACAGCACAACAAACCGTTGTGTGTCGGCTTAGACAGAAGTTTCGGAATCTCGAGCGAACTTTAACTCCGAAAAATAAACGCTGAAAATAGCCAGGAACCCGAAGACTAAATTCATAGAGGATCATCAAGGTTAACTCCTTGTTAGCACGAGTCGCTACATCTACGCAGGGCGGCCGAGAGGCGAAAGGCAGAACAGGAAAGGCAGGCGCGGTCGGTACGAGAAGCGGCAATCGCGGATAAGGCAACGAGTACAGAGCAGCCGTCGCGCAGAAGAGCAGTAAAGCGACCCGCGTCGCAGGTGGCACAAAACGTAGGAGCCCGTGCGGCAGGGAGTGGAGACGAGGTGATGCAAGACGAAGGGGAAGCGCGAAGCCCCCAGCCCGGACGGATCAACAAGATGCAAGACCAGGCGACCAAAAGAAGGAGGGGGACGCGACCCAGAGACCAGCTTGGAACTAGTGTGATGGACCTTTCTTCGGAGGGGCTCACGCACTCAAAGATCGACTTATACGCTACATCTACGCAGGGCACCGCGTGTTCAGTGATGAACCGACCATACCGGGCCTTGAACCTTCTGTAGGAAGGCTGCGGCTTACTCACGTAAAGCCTGGGGATGGAATCCTCTGAAAGACATAACCTCCCACTCGTGCTGGAGAATCAAGTCTATCTCATTCATGTTGGCTGTCACAGCATTCGCTGATCTGAGCACTGTTACCATAGTTAAATATGGCTATGCCGTTAGTTTAGTCCCAGCCTCAATGGTCCGAGACCCTAAAGCACCCGAACCTTTAAAACCACAACAAAACGCTAACTAGTCCCGGAATCTTAAGCGAACCTTAACTCTAAAAAGACCTTCTAATCCACAAATAACGCTAAGAAATAGCCAGGAACCCGAGCCCACGGGAAGCAGGGGGTGTCAAAAACAGCAGGGAAGAACAAGAAGAGGCCACCCGCAGCGATGTCGCTATGGCGGCGCATTAGTCACACAACTTGGCTAGCCATAGTTAACGTGGTGTGCAAAATATGCCTGAACCTTTAGTGTAGCTTCAACCTGAATGGTCGGAGACTTTAAAACACCGATCTTTTGAAACTATAATAATGAACACAAAATAGCCAGGAATCCGAGCCCACGGGAAGCAGGGGGGGTGTCAGAACCAGCAGGGAAGAACAAGAAGAGGCCACCCGCAGCGATGTCGCTATGGCGGGCGGAAATGATCGAATCGCGGAGGCGGTGGGCGAAGGCGAGGGACCCGCGCCTTGACCGGAAGGCCGGCCCCCTCGAGGTGGCCCCGGGGATCCCGCTGCGGTCGGTGCTCAAGTTCAGCGGCTTCATCATCGTCCTTTTCGGGGATCATCGCGTGGGCGAACAACAGGGCGTGCCAGAAGCTGTACTCGGAGAAGAAGTCCTCCGGCTCCGTGTTCCGAAGCATCACGGAGACCAAGTGTATGCTGAAGAAAGGAGCTACAATACGGTACGTACACAATATATACGCACGTACATAATATGCGGGGTTTATGTCTTGTTAAATTTAGCCTGTACAATACATTGCAGGAAAGACTAAATTCAGCCAGCGAATCTGTTGTTGGTCTCGGTCTCATTAGTCACACAACTTGGCTAGCCATAGTTAACGTGGTGTGCAAAATGTGCCTGAACCTTTAGTGTAGCTTCAAACCTAAATGGTCGGAGACTTTAAAACACCGATCTTTTAAAACTCTATCACAATAGCCAGGAACCCGAGCCCACGGGAAGCAGGGGGGGTGTCAAAACCAGCAGGGAAGAACAAGAAGAAGCCAAACGCAGCGATGTCGCTATGGCGGGCGGAAATGATCGAATCGCGGAGGCGGTGGGCGAAGGCGAGGGACCCGCGCCTTGACCGGAAGGCCGGCCCCCTCGAGGTGGCCCCGGGGATCCCGCTGCGGTCGGTGCTCAAGTTCAGCGGCTTCATCATCGTCCTTTCGGGGATCATCGCGTGGGCGAACAACAGGGCGTACCAGAAGCTGTACTCGGAGAAGAAGTACTCCGGCTCCGTGTTCCAGAGCACCGCGGAGACTAAGCGCATGCTGAGGGACGGCGCCGCCGACAAAGTGCACCTGACCCCCCGCGAGGAGATGGCAGCCCTGTTGGAGCGGGTCCGGCGGGAAACCAACGACTGGGACGAGTCTCGCCTCTCGAACACGGCCGTCGACAGGCCCGTGGAAGGCCTCACGGCGGAGAACCTGAGGGAGGCCGGGATGGGCATGGCGGCTTTCTCGGACTCTGCGAACGACAAGCTCCGCAACATGCTCGAAGAAGAGCGCAAGAAGCGGTCCCAGGCTCAGCAATAGTCCATTTGTACTGTTGCTGGCTGACAGAATGTTAAATACACGGCGGGCAAGCAGCTGTATGCTAGGGAAAGGCACTGAAGCGATCGCAGAGTCAGTGATAGTCCTTCGTACCGTAGCTGACTCAGTGAGTGTTCAGTACACGGCGGGCAAGCAGCTGCACGCCGCGGAAAGGCACTGCAGCGGCCGCAAAGTCGGTGATAGTGATCTGAAACCAACGAGCCGTCGTGAGAACGACCAACACCGCTGGTCCATGAATCCGGACAACAAAGGCGTAACCTTTCTGCCGTCAACGAACGACAGCCACTCTGCTGGCAAGAAGCGTGTGAACGGCCGTAGCAGATGGCGGAAGCTTTCGCGGTCAGTTCGGCCGGGGGACAACCCCGGTGTATGCAGAGAAAAGGTACAGCCGAGAATGCGCAGCTGAACTGAGAGAGATGGGGGATTCGGCACTCGGTCGTATGGTGAGGGCGCCCAGGCTCACAGTATCGGGACTCGGTCGTATGGTGAGGGCGCCCAGGCTCACAGTATCGGCACTCGGCTGAAGAATGAACGACCGCAGCACTCGGAACTCGATTTCATGCTGAGGGGAACTCGATTGCATGCTGAGGGTGCCAAGCCCATTGTATCTTCGGTGGCGGGTGGCGGTATTCAGCACTCGGTCGTTAGAACCTCGGCTGAGAACCAACATGGTGCGTGTAGGTTCGTAGTGCTTTCGTCCTTGTGTTGGGCGGCGGTCTTCAGCCCTCGGTCGTACTCAGGCTTACCGTTTGAACCTCGGCTGAGAACCAACATGGTGCGTGTAGGTTCGTAGTGCTTTCGTCCTTGTGTTGGGCGGCGGTCTTCAGCCCTCGGTCGTACTCAGGCTTACCGTTTGAACCTCGGCTGAGAACCAACATGGTGCGTGTAGGTTCGTAGTGCTTTCGTCCTTGTGTTGGGCGGCGGTCTTCAGCCCTCGGTCGTACTCAGGCTTACCGTTTGAACCTCGGCTGAGAACCAACATGGTGCGTGTAGGTTCGTAGTGCTTTCGTCCTTGTGTTGGGCGGCGGTCTTCAGCCCTCGGTCGTACTCAGGCTTACCGTTTGAACCTCGGCTGAGAACCAACATGGTGCGTGTAGGTTCGTAGTGCTTTCGTCCTTGTGTTGGGCGGCGGTCTTCAGCCCTCGGTCGTACTCAGGCTTACCGTTTGAACCTCGGCTGAGAACCAACATGGTGCGTGTAGGTTCGTAGTGCTTTCGTCCTTGTGTTGGGCGGCGGTCTTCAGCCCTCGGTCGTACTCAGGCTTACCGTTTGAACCTCGGCTGAGAACCAACATGGTGCGTGTAGGTTCGTAGTGCTTTCGTCCTTGTGTTGGGCGGCGGTCTTCAGCCCTCGGTCGTACTCAGGCTTACCGTTTGAACCTCGGCTGAGAACCAACATGGTGCGTGTAGGTTCGTAGTGCTTTCGTCCTTGTGTTGGGCGGCGGTCTTCAGCCCTCGGTCGTACTCAGGCTTACCGTTTGAACCTCGGCTGAGAACCAACATGGTGCGTGTAGGTTCGTAGTGCTTTCGTCCTTGTGTTGGGCGGCGGTCTTCAGCCCTCGGTCGTACTCAGGCTTACCGTTTGAACCTCGGCTGAGAACCAACATGGTGCGTGTAGGTTCGTAGTGCTTTCGTCCTTGTGTTGGGCGGCGGTCTTCAGCCCTCGGTCGTACTCAGGCTTACCGTTTGAACCTCGGCTGAGAACCAACATGGTGCGTGTAGGTTCGTAGTGCTTTCGTCCTTGTGTTGGGCGGCGGTCTTCAGCCCTCGGTCGTACTCAGGCTTACCGTTTGAACCTCGGCTGAGAACCAACATGGTGCGTGTAGGTTCGTAGTGCTTTCGTCCTTGTGTTGGGCGGCGGTCTTCAGCCCTCGGTCGTACTCAGGCTTACCGTTTGAACCTCGGCTGAGAACCAACATGGTGCGTGTAGGTTCGTAGTGCTTTCGTCCTTGTGTTGGGCGGCGGTCTTCAGCCCTCGGTCGTACTCAGGCTTACCGTTTGAACCTCGGCTGAGAACCAACATGGTGCGTGTAGGTTCGTAGTGCTTTCGTCCTTGTGTTGGGCGGCGGTCTTCAGCCCTCGGTCGTACTCAGGCTTACCGTTTGAACCTCGGCTGAGAACCAACATGGTGCGTGTAGGTTCGTAGTGCTTTCGTCCTTGTGTTGGGCGGCGGTCTTCAGCCCTCGGTCGTACTCAGGCTTACCGTTTGAACCTCGGCTGAGAACCAACATGGTGCGTGTAGGTTCGTAGTGCTTTCGTCCTTGTGTTGGGCGGCGGTCTTCAGCCCTCGGTCGTACTCAGGCTTACCGTTTGAACCTCGGCTGAGAACCAACATGGTGCGTGTAGGTTCGTAGTGCTTTCGTCCTTGTGTTGGGCGGCGGTCTTCAGCCCTCGGTCGTACTCAGGCTTACCGTTTGAACCTCGGCTGAGCTAGCAGACGTGGTGCTCGCAACTTCGTTGCGTCGTGGGGGTGCGTAGGCTCGTAGTGCTGTCGTCCTTGTGGAAAGTGGCGGTATTTAGCCCTCGTTCCTACCCTCGGCTGTGAACTAACAAACGCGGTGGTCGCAGCTCGATTGTAGCCGTTAAAGCGTGGTCGGACATCCCCAAGTCGGGGCCCACCAGCTTGCCGGCGTAAGCCTGGCGGACCAACACCACGACGCCACACGCGGCGGCCATTAAGCTGCCGCCGGAAGCGATATCCAGGCATTGCCGTCGCGCGGTCCTGCCATGGCCTAACCTTTTCTTTGACCCTGTGGGGCAGATCACCATTCTTTCCTTCGTCGCTTTTTGCGGTTGTCCGAGGCTTTTCTTTTCGGAAGGTGTTTACTCGTTGCGAAATGCGATGACTCGTCTCTTTTTCTTGCAAACTGTGAGGAAGAAAGAGGTTGTCGTCAGGTCAACAGGGAACACAAATAAACTGCAGTGAGGATGTCAGAGAATGAAGATAGTCGTGACTTTGTTGCATTGGTGGGATTGAAGATAGTCAGGATGCAAGGAAAAGTTGTAGTCGATGTGTGGAAATGAAGATAGCCAGGATGCAAGAGACGAAGAACTTGTCATCAAGGGAATGCAGATGGTCAGAAAACACGCAACAGTTGTCGATATGTATGGAAATGAAGATCGCCATAATGCAAGAAACGAAGAAGTTGTCATCAGGATGTAAAGGGAATGAAGATAGTCAGAATACACGCAACAGTTGTCGATATGTATGGAAATGAAGATCGCCAGAATGCAAGAAACGAAGAAGTTGTCATCAGGATGTAAAGGAAATGAAGATAGTCAGAATACACGCAACAGTTGTCGATATGTATGGAAATGAAGATAGCCATAATGCAAGAAACGAAGAGGTTGTCATCAGGATGTAAAGGGAATGCCTAAGTTTCATACCCTGTACTTGTCAGACCCCTGTGTGGATCAAACATGCATGAGGCGGTGTTCTGTCTAAAGATTGAGCTGAGGTTTCTACGAGAAATTCACAGTAAACCGAGACCGACGCAAGTCGTCGTTTAGGGCTCAAAATACCGGAGGTGCCTCGAAAGCATGCAAAAAAAATGTGAACGCTTCGTTTTGTTTGTGCGTGCCGGCCAAAACACGCTAACCTACGTCTTATTAGCCTGCACAATACGTAAGATTGTGAGTACTAGAACAACTAAAAGTGACAAATATTTTTTGCAAAGGGAGTCGCACCCCCTAACCCTTCCCCGACGCCAGGGGAAAAACGACAAAATAAGCCGAAGCCGGCTCAAATGTCGTCGCTTTGGAAATGCTCGCCCCTGGGGGCCGCGAGCGCAAACGGGGACGCGCGGGTCGTGCGGCTGCTGGCGGCGGCGGGGGCGGACGTCGACGCGAGGGACAGCGCCGGCAGGACCCCTGTGTGGATCGCCGGCACGCAAGGCCGGCTGGCGGCGCTCGCGGAGCTGATCCGGGCGGGTGCCGCGGTCGACCAGCGGGGCCAGTACCACCGCTGGACCACGCTCATGCGCGCCTGCTCGGAAGGTCGCTCGGAGGTGGCGCAGCTGCTGATGGCAGCCGGCTCCGACGTCAACCTCTTCGACGACGGCGGCAGAACGGCCCTCATGATCGCGGCCGGCAGCGGCGAAGCAACGGTCGTCCGCGCACTGCTGCACGCCGGAGCGAACCCACACGCATCCGACGCCACCGGAGCTACCCCGATCATGCACTCTTTAGCGAGCGCAGACGTCCTTCAAGCGTTGGTCCAAGCCGGCGGGGACTTGGACCAGCGCGACACGGGTGGGCAAACCGCCGTCATGTACGCCGCCGAATGCTCGTATCTCGCCGCTTGCCAGTGCCTGTTGGAAGCGGGGGCGAGTGTGAACCTGCAAGACAACACAGGGCAGACAGCCCTCATGGTAGCGTGCCGGTGCGGCCACGAAGCCGTCGCTGAACACCTCATCGCAGCCGGGGCCAACCTGGACCTGCAAGACAACACGGGGCAGTCCGCCCTCCAAGCGTGCCCAGCGGGGCATACCGCCATCGTAGAGCGCCTGATTGCAGCCGGCGCGAAGCTTGACTTGCAAGACAACGCCGGGTCCACCGCCGTCATGAGGGCGGCCCGGACCCCCAACCCTACAGTTTGCCGGGGGCTGGCGGCGGCGGGGGCTGACCTGGACCTGCGGGATAATACGGGGCAGACTGCGCTCATGCTGGCGTGCAAAGCCGGGCACACCGCCGTAGCCGAGGCCCTGGTCGCAGCCGGGGCGAGTGTGGACCTGCAAGACGAAGCTGGGCAAACCGCCGCCATGCAGACCTGTCAAAGTAGCTGCGTTCAGTTCCTGATCAGTGATCAGCGATAGGACAATGGGCGCATCTTCGACTTCAGCGGCCTTGTCACAACTTTTGCTTCTTCCAGCTGGGAAATTCTGCTTGGATTCGGGCGGTGGACTTGTTGTCAAGAAGAATACTCCCGCTCTCAAGGTATATGCCACAGCCAAGCGGGGGCTGACCTGGATCTGCAAGACAACACGGGGCAGTCCAGAGCGCCTGGTTGCAGCCGGCGCGAAGCTTGACTTGCAAGACAACGCCGGGTCCATGAGGGCGGCCCGGACCCCCAACCCTACAGTTTGCCGGGGGCTGGCGGCGGCGGGGGCTGACCTGGACCTGCGGGATAATACGGGGCAGACTGCGCTCATGCTGGCGTGCAAAGCCGGGCACACCGCCGTAGCCGAGGCCCTGGTCGCAGCCGGGGCGAGTGTGGACCTGCAAGACGAAGCTGGGCAAACCGCCGCCATGCAGACCTGTCAAAGTAGCTGCGTTCAGTTCCTGATCAGTGATCAGCGATAGGACAATGGGCGCATCTTCGACTTCAGCGGCCTTGTCACAACTTTTGCTTCTTCCAGCTGGGAAATTCTGCTTGGATTCGGGCGGTGGACTTGTTGTCAAGAAGAATACTCCCGCTCTCAAGGTATATGCCACAGCCAAGCGGGGGCTGACCTGGATCTGCAAGACAACACGGGGCAGTCCAGAGCGCCTGGTTGCAGCCGGCGCGAAGCTTGACTTGCAAGACAACGCCGGGTCCATGAGGGCGGCCCGGACCCCCAACCCTACAGTTTGCCGGGGGCTGGCGGCGGCGGGGGCTGACCTGGACCTGCGGGATAATACGGGGCAGACTGCGCTCATGCTGGCGTGCAAAGCCGGGCACACCGCCGTAGCCGAGGCCCTGGTCGCAGCCGGGGCGAGTGTGGACCTGCAAGACGAAGCTGGGCAAACCGCCGCCATGCAGACCTGTCAAAGTAGCTGCGTTCAGTTCCTGATCAGTGATCAGCGATAGGACAATGGGCGCATCTTCGACTTCAGCGGCCTTGTCACAACTTTTGCTTCTTCCAGCTGGGAAATTCTGCTTGGATTCGGGCGGTGGACTTGTTGTCAAGAAGAATACTCCCGCTCTCAAGGTATATGCCACAGCCAAGCGGGGGCTGACCTGGATCTGCAAGACAACACGGGGCAGTCCAGAGCGCCTGGTTGCAGCCGGCGCGAAGCTTGACTTGCAAGACAACGCCGGGTCCATGAGGGCGGCCCGGACCCCCAACCCTACAGTTTGCCGGGGGCTGGCGGCGGCGGGGGCTGACCTGGACCTGCGGGATAATACGGGGCAGACTGCGCTCATGCTGGCGTGCAAAGCCGGGCACACCGCCGTAGCCGAGGCCCTGGTCGCAGCCGGGGCGAGTGTGGACCTGCAAGACGAAGCTGGGCAAACCGCCGCCATGCAGACCTGTCAAAGTAGCTGCGTTCAGTTCCTGATCAGTGATCAGCGATAGGACAATGGGCGCATCTTCGACTTCAGCGGCCTTGTCACAACTTTTGCTTCTTCCAGCTGGGAAATTCTGCTTGGATTCGGGCGGTGGACTTGTTGTCAAGAAGAATACTTCCGCTCTCAAGGTATATGCCACAGCCAAGCGGGGGCTGACCTGGATCTGCAAGACAACACGGGGCAGTCCGCCCTCCAAGCGTGCCCAGCGGGCATACCGCCATCGTAGAGCGCCTGATTGCAGCCGGCGCGAAGCTTGACTTGCAAGACAACGCCGGGTCCACCGCCGTCATGAGGGCGGCCCGGACCCCCAACCCTACAGTTTGCCGGGGGCTGGCGGCGGCGGGGGCTGACCTGGACCTGCGGGATAATACGGGGCAGACTGCGCTCATGCTGGCGTGCAAAGCCGGGCACACCGCCGTAGCCGAGGCCCTGGTCGCAGCCGGGGCGAGTGTGGACCTGCAAGACGAAGCTGGGCAAACCGCCGCCACGCAGACCTGTCCAAAGTAGCTGCGTTCAGTTCCTGATCAGTGATCAGCGATAGGACAATGGGCGCATCTTCGACTTCGGCAACCTTGTTCCAACGTTTGCTTCCTCCAGCTGAGAACCATCGCTTGGATTCGGGTGCTGAACTAGTTGCCAAGACCGAGCTTTCCTCTCCCAAGCTCTATACAGCCAAGCGGGGGCTGACCTGGATCTGCAAGACAACGCAGGGCAGAGGCTAGCGTGCCGATGCAGGCACGAAGCCGTCGCTTAAACACCCGATCGCAGCCTCGTGCGCAAGCACGGCTGATAGCAACACGTGCACAGTGCGCTGCTCAGAGTAGTTGAAGGCCTGTCAGTAGTCCCGAGGGACGGAAATCTTTTACTAAGTTGCTGGAAACCGGTAATAGTGCGTTGCTCAGGGTAGTCGAAGGCCTGCCAATCACACTAATGCAACACATTCTGGGTGGTGACCCCTCCGAACAGCCTCCCTGGCCACCACCTGATGCCGCAACCCCTTAACCCGGGCGGCGGCGCTTTGGCATGAGCCAGAAGGGGAGCAGCGCGAGAGGCATCATCCACGCTTCAAAGGCCCACACACAAATGCAACAAATCACCAGTTGCTGGCGGCCGGTGCGAACGTGGATGCGGATGGCGCTCATCGAGGCCACCATGCACGGCAGCGAAATCATCGTGAAAGCATTGCTGCCAAGAACTGCATTCATGGAGTTCGGAAGGCTACGAAAACATCGTGAACGACTAGTTGGCGGCCGATTGGGGGATCTAAATCGGAGTTGCCAACCTCCTGGTGGCCCCGCCCACGTGCGCAAGCACGACTAATGGCAACACGGGTGCGGTGCTACGGATAGCATACTGCCGCCTAACACCACCCTCAGGTTGCCGGTGGAAAAGGAACCGCAAAGTATGGCTGCCATCGCCGCTGTGCAAGAGTGCAACAAATCGGGAGCCACGGGTCTCATCCTCGCGAGCAATCAGGGACACGCGGCCGTCGCCAAGCGGCTGCTGCGGGCACCCGCCCGTGTCGACGCTACGAACTGTCGTGGTGAAACCGCGCTCATTGTGGCCAGCATGAGGGGCCACGAAAGCATCGTGAAGGAGTTGCTGGCGGCCGGTGCGAACGTGGATGCCGCAGACGAAGACGGGTGGACGGCGCTCATCGAGGCCACCATGCACGGCAGCGAAAGCATCGTGAAAGAGCTCCTGATCGCAGGTGCCAACGTGAATGCTCCGGCTAACGACGGTTCGACTGCACTCATATGGGCCTGTCGGAAGGTCTCTGGAAGCATCGTGAAGGAGTACCTGTTGGCCGGTGCGAACGCGGATGCTGTGGACATCGACGGTTGGACTGCGCTGCACGAGGCTGTTGCCAAAGACGACGAAAGCATCGTGAAGGACTTGTTGGCGGCCGGCGCCAGCGTAAATGCCGCAGACGAAAAGGGCAGCCTCGCGCTTGCCTGTCGCCGGGGCCGAACCAACATCGCGAAGCTTCTTTTAGAAGCGGCGGCGTGACACTGCTCGGGGACATGAGGGGATCGCAGGTTCACTGAGGGGAGTTGATACACCACGAGAGTCGATGAGAGTTTGGGTTAGAATGCAAATAATCGGAGGCGATAATCTGCGTCACAGAAACGAGACCTTCACACGGCCTTCACGGTGTGGTTGGTGACCTCGAACCAATATTGCGAAGCTTCTTTTGGAAGCAGCGACTTATGACACTGCCACAGAAACGGGACACGAGCGATCATAGTTTCACGGAGCGAGTTGTTGCCCCGCGAGAGTCGTTAAGAGTTTTGGGTTGAAAGGAAAATATTCTGTGGCGATAATCTGCATTGCCGGCGTCGCGGTTATCTCTGCGCACGTGATGTGTCATGCTTTCGCCTCTTCAGCTCGTCTTGATCGTCGCGCTCAGGCGCGCGCTTTGGTGCTTCGCTTTTCTGTTGGACTGCTCATCCAGCTTCATCGGTTGCGTGTTCGGCTTCTGCTCCTTCGATAAGAGAAATTCACACAGCCTTCAGGGTGTGGTTGGTTCAAAGTGAACCTCGACGGTGACCTGGCCCAAGCTCGTTTCCCCGGGTTAAGGCAGTCACTCAACTTTCCTGTGCTGGTGATATCAGTTGCAAAGACGTGTTCTTATTTTTCCGTTTCTTTAAGGCAGTTCTCGTCGTCAGACACGAGCAGAAACTCCGAACGAGAACATGCAACGGAAGCACGACGCGACGGTGAGGTGTACTTGGGAAGTACTTGGGGAGTGCTTGAAGTTCTTAGTATGTTCATGGGAAGTTATGTTTTCGACGAGCTACGAGGGCACAAACCTTCCTTCTCTTCCCTTCTCTTTTGCATTTCAGGCCTGCATGCCCCATCAAGAGCATAGGATAATACAGGGGGTCTTTTGCGCACCTCAAATGCGCAAAAAAAAAAAAAATATATATATATATATATAAATTCGTGTCCGGATTTTGTGTCAAGGTGTACTCCAGTACACACATGAACTATGGGTGGGGCTCCGGGTGTGCATGGGAGGGAGGGCGGAGGGTCGAGGGGTGTTGCGGAGGGTCGAGGAGGGTCGGCAGAGTACGCACGTTGAAGAGCTCCCGCGTGTGCTCGTCGAACTGGCTCGGATCAAGCCTGATTCAGCCTCTCCGACCTTTACAGACAATGCTGTGAAGTTCGTGGTAGCTGTATCCAGAGGCTGTGTGTTCTGCCTTTGTGAAGTGCCCTTGCCTGCCGTTAATGCCATGAGTACTGCCCTCACACACCATCTTGGATAGACACGCCTCACACTCGCACCACCCGAAACCGAAACGACCCATGACCCCAAGAGCTGTGCCTCCCGCTGTGCCCGAATACACCCCGCTTTCTAATTTATGGATTTCTAATTTATGGATTCGCCAAAAATCGCCTAAAGTAAATTAATTCGTCCATAAATTACAAATCCATAAATTAGCTGACCACAACTTATAGCAAAGCAACAGGTCACTGGCCATGCTATGGACAGGAAAGGGCTCGGCGAGAAGAACACATAGCGACCGGTCAGTTCAATCACTATTGTCCAATCAGGTTTGAAGCCGTAAGTAAGCCCTGCCCACAGTCCATCGATCGCAACAGCTGGGACCAGTCAGGGGTACTTTGTAACAAGAACATCCTCCTCTATCGGAAACAAGCATTTGCTTTTGTGTGACTGGCCAAAAATTTCCGCGCCTGCGGCGCAGGCATAATTAGCATCTGTCTCTGTGGTGGGTGGTCGGGGCACCCCCTAGAGTAGCTAGTTCCCTGTCCCCAAAAAGGTCGAGTGCCTGTCCAAGAGCCTGGACAGGAAATATTAATTCTGGGCCCCTCCAAAAAATAAATAATTCGTCCATAAGTTGCTTGGCCATAAAATAGAATTCCGCAAATTAAAGGGCCATACATTACAGGTCAGGGTGTACAAAGCCTTCAGGCCAAAAAACGTCCAGATGCGCAAAACACCCGTTTTTGGCCAAAATCACGTCTCTGTATTATGCACTGATCAAGAGCAATCGAAAAGAAAAAAGAGCGTTGTACCACCTCGCGCGGTGTCTCCGGATGTTTGGCAACCGCTGCTAAACATGAGGTCAGTGCATGCTAATCCATGTGGTTCATGTACTTAAAAGAACTCAATGCTAAACAAAGCGGAAGAAGACGAAGGCGACCACACCCGACTCAGGGGTGCATCGAAGGAAGAAGAAGGTACCGAGGGCAAGCAGCTCTCAGAAACGACCGGGGACCACGGGCACACCAATGCCCTCGAAAGTGGAAAACGGGCACTCCTGCCCGCCCTCGTACTCGCCGACTCAGTCTTTGGAATCGCAAGAAAGCCAAACCCCGCTAGCTTCACAAATGCTCGATCTTGACGACGCAATGGCAGGTGACGACGTCATCCGATAACCTGGCTATCGAGGCAGTGCATGTTAATCCATGTGGTTCATGTACTTACAAAAGAACTCAATGCTAAACAAACATAACGTGGACGGCGCCGAAGCTTTACCAGCGTCGGCTGACACCATTTTCGCACTTAACCATGGTTAAGAAGACGACTGAAAGCATAGACACAACGCGAACAGTCTAACTTTCCGCCCTTTTAGAAAAGACCTTTTTAGTGCTAACAATCTTGCGGGTTGCATTGTGCAGCCCCGCGCCCATGCCGACGAGATCCTGGCCAGCTCCGGTCGGGATGGCTGCTTCTGGCGGTCGACGGAGAAGGCGTGCCGGGACAGCATGCCGGTGGTCGCCCTGCAGAAGGGGGCCACGAGGGCGGTCGCCCTGGAAGTGGCGAAGCGGGCAGGCGGGGCGGCCGCCGGTCTCGTGCTCGCCGGCAAACGCCTCCTCGTACGCGCACGCAGCGACGCCGCGCTGGAAGAGGTGCGTGCGGCGGCCGGCGAACACGCCGCTGCCCCCCTCGAATCGAAGCCGCGTTTCCTGCTCATGGGCGCGGCGCCACGCGAGCACGAGGCGGACGTGGAGCACGTCCTGCGGCAGGCCGGCTGGCAGGCAGACGTCGTCACGTCGTTCCTGCGAGGTGGGGTGCGGGTCTGCGTCGTGACGTCGGCCACCGACCCCCCGTTCCGCGTGCTGCAGCGGGATGAGGCACCCGACCTCCGGGTGAATCCCTTCGACGGAGGGGAGATGCCGAGGGAGCGGCGCAGGCGGCTCGCTGCCAGCCCCAGCGGGAAGCGGCGGATGCGGCTGCCGGCGCCGGAGGAAGACGAGCCGCAGCCAGCAGCCCCGCCGGCGGCCCCGCCAGCAGCGCCAGCAGCCCCGCCAGCAGCCCCGCCAGCAGCCCCACCAGCGGCCCCACCAGCGGCCCCGCCAGCGGCCCCACCAGCGGCTCCACCAGCGGCCCCGCCAGCGGCCCCGCCAGCGGCCCCGCCAGCGGCCCCGCCAGCGGCCCCGCCAGCGGCCCCGCCAGCGGCCCCGCCAGCGGCCCCGCCAGCGGCCCCGCCGGCGGCCCCGCCAGCGGACGCGGCAGCGCAGAAGAAGAGGAAGACGCCGGAGCCGGCAGGGGACGGGCCGGCTCCCGCGGGAAGCGACGCCCGGATGGACGGTGCAGAGCACGTCCACGCCTTCGGGACCCCCACGAAGGCCGCAGCTGGCTACACCTGCGGCGTGTGTAGGAAGAAGAAGGCGAAGGGTCAGCTTCGCTTGGAATGCGAGGGCTGCGACGTCAGCGCGTGCAAGACTTGCACGAGCTGACTACCTCCACAGCCCGCACCCGGCGCCAGTGGCCCCGCCAGCCCATTACGGGTTGCCCTGCGCGCGAGGCCCTCGTTCGGGCTGCCGAGTCCTAGCACCCCTGCTAGGCAGTTCGATCACGCAGAGACGGAAAAAGAGAATTCCTGCTCCTCCTCTTTTCCCCTCCCTCTCTCTCACGGCGCGCCTGGCCTCAATCGCCCGGGAGTGATACCCCGAGGGCCCGGTTTTGCGCACAAACAATCCCCCTACAATAGCCAGTGTGCCCGGCCAACTTGCAACGAGGGCCCCCCCGCCAGGGTGGAGGGACCCATCCCGGGGCTTAGTTTCCAGGCGATCCCTCGGGATCTTCTGGATAGACTGAGCCGAGCACCCGAGCTCAACCCGGAAGCCCCATGGGGAAGGCTGGGGGGTGGACACAGCAGGGAAACCCAGCAGTGGGGGCACGCCTATCGACTAGGTGAACCCCCGATCAGACTGGAACGGGGTATCCCCGAGGGGCCCCTGAAAGAAGCGGCGGATCTCATACGTGACCGCCTTGGGTGGGAACCGGACCAGTTGCTGGCCAACTGGTACCGGAGGGGAGTGGGGATCAACCCCCACAGAGACCAGAGAGAACTGGGTCCGAGGGTAGCGACCATATCGCTCTTGAGCGACACGGTCATGGAATGGGAGAGGGGGAGCCGGAGACTGAGAACCCCTCTGCCGGTCGGCACACTGTGCCACATGGAAGGCGAGGCCAGGAACCTGTGGACGCACGGGATTCGTCCCGATGATGTCGCACGCGACCGGGTCTCGCTGACCTACAGGGCCGTGCGCGAGGCCGCCTCCCAAAGTTTGCAAGGCCGGGACACCCCGCAAGAAGCTCCCATACCCCCCCCGCCCAGCCCTCAGGCATCCACTGCACCCCCCCAACATCAGTCCAGCCCCGCGCCACGGACACTTTTGCTTCATCACCAAAGAACTCTACAATCAATCAAAGAATCAGCAAGACAGCGGCTGATAACCGCGGGGGACGTCGAACAAAACCCTGGTCCCGGCCGCGCGGAGATGAGGTTCGCGACGTTAAACGTAACCAACCTACTACAGTATCTCCCAGCGGCCGACGCGGTGGAAGCGGATCTTCTCTGCTGCCAGGAGGTGACACTCCTTCCGTGCAAACGGGTGCAGGCGGAGGAATACCTGCGGAAATGGTGCTGCCACTGGGGTCTGCCACCACCCGGAAGACTCTGTAGGAACTCCGGTAGTCGCTCGACGATGAACGCCGCGAACGGAGGGCTCTCCACTCTAGTACTGAGACCGATACCGGCGTACGATACGATGACGGCGCTCGCGCACGCAGCAGTACGGTCCCCGGACCGAGTGAGCCATACGGTAGTAGCAACAGGGGCCGGCAACACGTTCGTGCACGTGTTCAATGTCTACTGCCCTTCCGGAAACGGGAGGGCGGAGAGCGAGGAGCGTGAGGACATGCTGGAGAAGATCCTCTTCGCAGCGGCGGATAGCCTCGGTGACGTCCCCATAATGGTGATGGGTGACCTGAACACGGAAGAAGACCGGTCCCCTGTACTGCGGAAGGCACTAAGGAATGGATGGTCCGACGCAGCGGAACTGCACCATGCGCGTACCGGTGACACACCACCACCACCGACCTTTACCAACGCCCGGACATCGGGCACGAGGATCGACCGCATACTCCTCAACCGAATAACGACGGGAGCTTTCCGCCAATGCGTCACCACCGCGGTGAACGTGCCGGGACACCGGCTCGTGACAATGACCCTGGACATTGCGGCGCTGCGCCAAATCGTGTGGCGATTTAAAGTACCGCGGGAAATCTCTACGGAGGGGGGACCCAAGTGGGGCCTCTCGGACACAGAAGCTTACAGGGAAGCCGTACAGAGACTGGCCAACTCCGATTTCGCAGAACGGCTGGCAGCACAGCGAGTGGAAGAGGCCTGGCTCGAGTGGTCACGAGTCAGTGAGCAGTACTTGCAGGATGCCTTCGGAATCCCTGCGGAAGAAAGGGGAAGAAGTACCGGCCGGGGGATAAAGACGTCACCTAAAAGAGTCTGCATCACGGCAAGCACTGCGAGCGACGGGTCGGGGGCGGCGAACAGCAGACAGCTACGGCTCCGGAAGGCCATCCACAGGATGGAACGCATCTGCAGCTACCTTGCGCAACGGCGCGGGCCGGAGGCAGTTCCGCATGAGGTATCCCGTTGCTGGCAGAACAGCAGGCGGCTGGCACAGGCGTGCATGAAAGATGGCCAAGGGACAGAAGGATTCCCGGATCATGAGGAGGCGAAGCAGCTTCTCACGGCATTGCGGGAAGAGACGAGCAGGCTCGGAAAGGAAGGATCGGCGGCCAGGTTTACGAAATACCGAGACAAGCTGAACGAGAGGGCCGATGCGAGCAGACGATGTCTGACAACCATCTGCGCCGGACGCGCTGAGCCGTCGGGGGTGTTGCGAAAGGGGGCGGGAGTGACTGCAAATGTTGACGAGATGGACGAGGTGCTGAACACTGCGTGGGACCCTATCCTGCGTAAGTACAAGGACGGGCCAGAGCCGGAGTACGAGCCGTTTCGGGATCGGTTCCGGGATCACATCGGCCCACATATGATGGAAGCCGGAACAATCACGGGGGAGGAGCTGCGAATTCTGCTGAGGAAGAAGCCGAAGAAAAGCGCGTCAGGGGTGGATGGCTGGCGTATGGCTGAACTGCGGGAGTTGCCGCTCCCCCTGCTGAATGCACTTGCAGACGTCATGAACCTGGTCGAAGCAACTGGAGACTGGCCGGCAAGCATGACAACTGCGCTGGTGTCGATGGTGCCGAAGGATGAGAGTCAAGACCCGCTGCACACAAGACCGATAACCGTCACATCCGCCGTGTACCGCTTATGGGCCTGCCGCAGGCTGGCGGACATAGTTCTGTGGCAAGAGGAATGGATCGAAGAAGGACAGAAAGGCTTTCGACCGGGTCACCGGATCGAGGACGTCTTGATGGAAATTGGGCTCGAGATGGAGGACGCCTTGTTGGACGGGGAGCCGCTCTACGGTGTGGCGCTGGACTTCCGGAAATGCTTCGACATGGTCCCGCGAGAGATAGTACTGCGCTTAGCCGAGGACTTAGGATTGCACAATCGGGTTCTCAAGCCGCTGAGGGCTATCTACAGACTGCTCGCGAGACGCTTCAAGCTACCATTAGGGGTGGGCAGGGAGTTCAGTGTGACCAACGGTATCCTTCAAGGGTGCCCTGTATCCGTCATACTCATCAATGCCCTGCTGTCGGTAGTGATGAAAGCGGTCAAGAAAGAAGCGGAGGGTGTGAGTCCAAAGTCATACGCGGACGACGCCACACTGCTGTCCAGGCTGTCGGAGGCCGCCCTGCAAAAGGGAGTGGACGTAGTAGACGAGTTCTGCACACTCACCGGGATGGAGCTAAACCTCCAGAAGACGGTCGCGTTCTCGACGAGACGTAGGCATCAGTCGACTCTCAAACTCCGCAGCGTGGATGCGCTGCTGCGGTTTAGCAAATCCGTCAAGTGCCTCGGGGTCCTAGTCTCGACGGCGAAGAATAGGACGGAAAGGTCCGACTCGGAGAGGGTGGAGAAGGCGGCTGCCCTGGCGGAAGGCCTCCGCCATGCGCCGTTCCGGTACGAAAAGCGGGTCCGGATTGTGCAGTCGAATGTGCTACCGGCGGCGCTGTCAGGCTGCTCTTTCGCGCCGGTATCGAAGGTGGCGATGAAACGGCTGACGACGTCGGTGATGGGACTGATCTGGGGTGGATCCAACCCGAAGCGCGCGAGGGAGATGGTCCTAAACTTTCAGGAGAAGGGCCACCTGACGGATCCCGGTACATGCCTAGCATATAGGGTGACGACAGCGTTTTACGCGGCGTGCGAGAGGTTGCCACGACTGCTGCCTCTGATGGAGAGCATCCGGGGAAGATACGCCGAGGGGGACCTACCCCTGGGGCCAGTTGGACTGGCGATGAGGAGCATGGAGGAGTGTGGACACGTATGGGGACCCGGGCCCCTGTCTCGCACGCTGAGGAATGGTGCAACATATGACCCGTTAACCTCGGCACCTTCGAAGAGGGGACATGAAGTTAGGGCGGACTTGAGGGCGAAGACGTGGTCCCGACTGGTGGCGAGGCGGCCGGGATTCGAGGGCATACAGAGAGCCGACCTGGAGCGGACGAACTCCTTCTGGAGGATGCGTGAATGTCCCGCGCACACCGCGAGGCTTATACGTGTAGCGTTGGCGGGGGGGGTGAACACGGCTGAGTACACGTCGCGGATGAGGCAGGCCGGAGCTGAGCCGCAGGCGCCCAGCTGCAAGCACTGTGGAAGCGGCGACACCGAGGACGAGAAACACGTATTCTGGGACTGCGGAGCGTACTCGCACATACGGCGACGAGAGGCACATGCCGAGCTGATGGCAGCCAACCGGGCCGACTGGCCCAGATGCACGCTGGAACACGGTGTGGTAGTACCCGAGAATGCCCAATTCTCGAGGCGGCTCCAGGAGATGATGGCTGAAATCCTTGCGGAACGGGCTGGGCTCGAAGCACGTGGCTGGGTGGCCAGGAACCCCACGACCCCCTGGTCGAGAGCGAATGCGATGCCTGCCGAGAAATTTGACCACCCCTTCGCGCGGATTGCCCCGGCATGGACGTGGGAGCGGAACAAGACCTGGGGACTACCGACGTTTTATGCGTTGGTAGCGTGGCTGTCGGACATGCAATGGACCGAGAACGGGCAGGCGTCAATGCTGGAGCTTGCGATCGACTTTGAACTCTTCTCGGGCCTCAGCATGCCGCTGCACGGGAATGCGCCGAAGGGGGTGAGAGAACGGGGAAACGTCCTGCGCTGCATGATGAGCGCGTTGGACAAGCTGGCGGCACAGCAAGGGCTGGGAAGCTGCATGAGAGGAGAGAGGGTGTGCCCGACGACGTCGCTGTCGTTCATGGGCATCACGGGGATATCGGGTATACGGCCCAGGCCACGCTTTCGCGAGGCACACACGGGGACGATACTTGAGGAACAAGTGAAAGGAAGCGATGTAGGGACGCAGTGCCCGACGTACCCTGACTGGACGATCGGGAGAGCGGCGAGGTGGGCCCTGCCTGCCCCACCACAACTGCACCCAGACCCCGTGCATATGCCGGGTGTCGGTATAGAGAAGGCACTCGTCACGTGCGCGACCCATCACAAAGGGAAGTGTGAGGCGTGCAGAGCACTCGTCCGAAGGGACGTTCCCACGGTAGAGATGTGCTGCCGGCACCATCACCACGCGAACGATGGGCAGCCGATCGCGGTGTGCACAGAGCACAGCACGACGAAGTGCGGCGAGTGCAAGACGGCGGCGGCGTGTTGCCGCAGCGGGCATCATGCCTGCCGCACGCATGGCAGAGGGACCTGCCAAGAGTGCAAAAGGCTCCCTACGCTGACGCAGAGGCGACCGGCGGCATGTTGCAGCCGCGGCCACCACCAGTCCAACAAGCCGAACGTCCAGTCAACCCCCGGACGCAACAAGAAGAAGAGGCCCTCCTCACCCACCCAGGTGGGTGTACAGCGGGAAACGCCAGTAGGAAAGCGAGCGGCGCGAGCGCCGCTCGCGGCAACGAAAAAGGAGACGGCGACGACCGGACGGGCGACCAAGAGGCCGCCACCAACGCCAGGAACCAGCGAACGACCAGCGCTGAAGAAGAGGGTGCTCGGCACCCCGAAGGAAGGCCCGATCGCCGGCCGCAAGCGGAAGAAGACGAAGGCGACCACCCCCGACTCAGGGGTGCATCGAAGGAAGAAGAAGGTACCGAGGGCAAGCAGCTCTCAGAAACGACCGGGGACCACGGGCACACCAATGCCCTCGAAAGTGAAAAACGGACACACGTGCCCGCCCTCGTACTCGCCGACTCAGTCTCTGGAATCGCAAGAAAGCCAAACCCCGCTAGCTCCACAAATGCTCGACCTTGACGACGCAATGGCAGGTGACGACGTCATCCGATAACCTGACTTTCAAGGCAGTGCATGCTAATCCATGTGGTTCATGTACTTAAAAGAACTCAATGCTAAACAAACATAACGTGGACGGCGCCGAAGCTTTACCAGCGTCGGCTGACACCATTTTCGCACTTAACCATGGTTAAGAAGACGACTGAAAGCATAGACACAACGCGAACAGTCTAACTTTCCGCCCTTTTAGAAAAGACCTTTTTAGTGCTAACAATCTTGCGGGTTGCATTGTGCAGGCGAAAAAGGCGTTGCCAGCGTGTTTTGGCGGTTGATCAGAATCCCTTACCTGAAAATGACACAGGGTACATCCAAGTGGGAAAACGATCAACCGGCACGCACAAACAAAGCATGAGCACCTGCTTTGTAGGAAATACTTGAGGAGGCTGCCAGTTGCGAAGGATCAGAGGAGGAAAATGTGCTGTAGCCCACACGAACCACAGGTGAATCTAGGTTTAGTGGCGGGCGTAAGCGTTCGACAAAAAGGACCCCCTTTGTAGTAGGTCTCTAGCCTTCTTCGAAGTAAGCACAAGGCAGCCCCTCGAGTATTTTCGCGTTGTCTTGCTTCACGCTACTTGTAGCACCACACCCGTATTGCAATACGACAAGGATATTCAACTTGCGCAGACCATAAGCAGCACCATTAATTCACGAAAAGAGTCATTTGGTACCAAGACTGACAGTCACCTTTACTGGGAAGGGGCTACCGTAAGTAAAGGTATGTGGATAACGGCCGAAACCACCGACCGTGTGTGTGTGTGTGTGTGTGTGTGTGTGTGTGTGTGTGTGTGTGTGTGTGTGTGTGTGTGTGTGTGTGTGTGTGTGTGTGTGTGTGTGTGTGTGTGTGTGTGTGTGTGTGTGTGTGTGTGTGTGTGTGTGTGTGTGTGTGTGTGTGTGTGTGTGTGTGTGTGTGTGTGTGTGTGTGTGTGTGTGTGTGGAATTCAATTTCGGGTAACCCCTGAAGCGGAGTATAGCCCACGTTGTCAACATCCTCACGTCACAGCTGATGGTCCTGCCGGCTGCTCGTGGTGGCCACGCTCTGATCTAAACTGCAGCCTCGTTTGGTTTAGGCTCCCTGCTCCATGTCCCATGTGCTGCTGGTCGCAACACGTATCTGGGGGCAATCGCCTCTTCTTACACGCGGTGCAGCGGGGTTCATCATGTTTCGCGCATCGTGCCGTCGCATTCCTCGCTTTCCTTGCTGTGTGTGTGTGTGTGTGTGTGTGTGTGTGTGTTACGGACCTGTTTTAACGTGGTCCCTCCCTTCACGAAAGTACGACCACGCTCAGATTAGGCTAGGTGACGGCCGATGCACCCCCGGGCTGGGAGTGGGGGCCTCCATTTGCTCTCCTGTTTGCGTGATGCTTTGTGCAGCAGCTGGCTAATGCTTCGTTTTCAGCCACACAATCGCCGCAACGTCCTAGTCTGTGAGCTGTGCAGAAGTGCTTCCGGGGCCTTAGACCATCCGATCCGTGATGATGCTGCTTGAGGCGACAGCAGGTCTCCGCCGGTAGACGCTTTTTTACGCACTCACTGCATCGCGGCTTTTTGTGGAGCGAGCAAACCACTCCAGGGCGGGAAGTGTTCGCAGCGCCTTCTGGGGCCTCGCACGGGGGGGCACCTTTGCGCGGATCTGTGCTTGAACCCCTCTCGGCCTCTTCCGTTCTGCCTCCAGTCGGGGTTTCCCTGTGTCCATCCTGCCGGGTAAGCCTCCTCTGGCAAGAAGGTTGCGGCCCACTTCAGGTGTGGCGGGTAAGCTGCCCTCTTGTTCGTCCGCGCTTCCCGCCTGCGCGTGTTCGCGTATCCTCACGATGATGCCTTCTGTCGCCTCTGACAACTGCGCTCGTCGGGAGACGCCCCGTACAACCGTCCCTCCCAGGGATGTCAGCACGGTGGAGGTTCGTCCGCGATTCCCGCCTGCGCGTGTTCGCGTATCCTCACGATGATGCCTTCTGTCGCCTCTGACAACTGCGCTCGTCGGGAGACGCCCCGTACAACCGTCCCTCCCAGGGATGTCAGCACGGTGGAGGAGTACTCATGGCCATAGAACCACGGCTGTCCCGTCACCTTCTTGTACGCCTTCCCCATCTCAACGAGGCTAAGCGCTTTGCCCAGGGCGGACCGGCGAAAGTCGGTTAGCATCTTCTCTTGCCTTCGAGGAGTCGGCCGCTGGCGCTGCACCAAGTCCATGGCGGCGTTACTCAGGGCATCAGCGTCCGTGTTCCTCTCGCGCTTGACGTGCTCGATGCGCACTGTCATCCGTCGCTGCAGGGAAGAAACCATTCTGGCAGCGCGTGTCTGGTATGGCTTGAGCTCCTCGGAACATGCCAGGCGTCGCAAAAGCTGCCCCACTACCAGCGCCGAGTCCCCCCGCACCGTACACTGCGTGCCGTCCGCATCGTTCGCTTCGTTCAGCAGATGCAGGCCCGCTAGCACCGCTTCATACTCTGCCACATTATTGCTGCGCCCGGTCGGCAGCGGCAGTATTACTTCCGACACCTTGACGCCGTCTCGGTACATTACCGCCCCTGCGCCAGCAACGGCGAAGGCGGTTCCGTTCGCTCTCGCCCCACCATCGAAGCACACAAGCAACTTGCTGTCGCCCATTTCCCCATCCGCTAGCGTTGTGCGTGTCTGTGCTTGCGGGACTGCTGTATAGTACCTGCTTTTGAGGTCAGGGAGCCGCTGTCCGGTGGCTCTTTGCAGAGTCTTTCTTCATGATGTCGCTGCGGGTGGTGGCTGCGGTCTTCTGCTTCTTCCTCGTTGAACGTCGGAAACCGCTCGTCGAGCGCCGGCCAGCAGCGGGCGGTCCCGTGCAGGGTCGAACCCGTCCTTTCAACGGCAAAAAGGGGGCGTTTGCGGCGCTTTTTTCGGCGTTTCGCGCCGGAAGTGCATTTCGAACTCCACAGCTAACTCGATGAAGCTGATGCCCAGCTCGTCGTGTCCCGGGGGTGCCCATTTCACCTGCCGCAGCCAGTCTGTGAACGCCATCCACATTTCCCGTCCGTATTTCCATTTCGTTGTCACGGCGGATGGTGCAATGAAAGGGAATGCAAGCCGATGCTCCCGCAGGTTGCGAGTGGAGTTCCGTGTTCAACTGAGGGTGGTGCCTTGAGCAGCACCTCGCGATCCCTTCGTTGTCAGCTACGCACTCGCCGCAGCGCCCCAGTCTGTGGATCGAGCAGTATAGCATCCGCGGCCCTAGGCCGTCTCCTTCATGGTGGTGTTGCTTATCCCGGCAACACGTCTCCGCTGGTAAGCGCAAACCTGCGTTGTTCATCTAACGGGAGTGAGGATAGTACGCTGCCATCGATCGATTTTTGTTCTTGACAAATTGCACCCTCGCCCCAAGCTCGTTTCCCCGGGTTACGGCAGATTCTCTTGCGCTAGTGACATCAGGTACAAAGGCGTGCCATTGCTTCTCCCTTTCTTCAAGGCAGTTCTCGAGCGCATAAAACCACCCGACTTCGAACTTTACCCTCCGCAACACATACATCCATAATACTTCGCACACAACCTCCTCTCCGTCCGCCGCCACGAGCTCTGCACCCCATACCGCCAACAAACCGCTCACACGAGACCAAAGGCGGCACCCGAACGAATACGACTACCGACCCTCCACACCCACCTCGAAACCAAGCTCGGCGCGGGCCCTTGTGCACGGTCCCTAGCCCAACATGAGAATGCATACAGCTCGAACGAGGCCCCACCAATCACCCCGGCGCCGACGCATGTATTACCAATGGAGCCATGTAGGTTGCATGCCTCTCGGGTATGTTTTGACCGTGTTTACAAACTGGGTTGTCGTACTGTAGCACGGCTTCGATCACAGCCTTGATTGCTAGTCTGTCCTTTTCATCGCCCATTGCTCCTTGTTGCGCATCCCGTAGTCTGCAGAACATGGTACTAGTTATAGCTTGCATCTTGGGTATGTTTTGACCGTGTTGCAAACTGGGTTGTCGTACTGTAGCACGGCTTCGATCACAGCCTTGATTGCTAGTCTGTCCTTTTCATCGCCCATTGCTCCTTGTTGCGCATCCCGTAGTCTGCAGAACATGGTACTAGTTGTAGCTTGCATCTTGGGTATGTTTTGACCGTGTTGCAAACTGGGTTGTCGTACTGTAGCACTCGTCGCTCGATCAGCCCAAGTCCACGACACCAAGCATAGGCACTACGAGGAGCCCCGGTTTCTCACGACGCGTACATCCACCGCTCAGCACACCGGACGAAAACTCCGAAGAGCAGAAGCTCTTTAGCCATACTTCAACTTCCTTGCAGCTCCAACAGCGGATGCCCCCGGATTTAGGATATTCGACTCTTTTAAAGGAAGGTGTGCCAATCCAGTACAGACCAATCTGATTTACTGGAAAGGGACTTGAGGTCAAGCCCTGCACAGCTCGAATTAGCGACTGATAGACTAGTCACGGCACCAATCAATAATGCACACCCACAGAAAAAACAAAGCAAAGAAAAAAGAAACGCAGCGCCCCCCCCCTAAAATCTCAAGATAAAGCCAAAGGCAGCTTGCCCACCGAATAACCCCCCCCCCCCCCCCCCAAGAAACCGTCACTTTGAAGAAGAAAGCGTGGATGCAACAGCGGCTGGGCGGCGCGCGAGGTAGCGTTTCGACGGCTTGAAGGTGCGAGCGCGGGGCCGGCGGGAGGAGGAGGCCCCGCCGCGCCGCCGCCACCGGGGGCAGGGCGAGGCGTCGGCGGCGCGCGTTTGCGACGATTCTCCCCCAGCCGTTCTCGCCGGGCCATGCGGTTTCGCCGACGGCGGGCGGCGGCTGGCAGCCGAAGGCATGGTACCCGGACAACAGCAGCGGCTGCCCTCTCGAGCTGTCCATCCCCGACAGCCGCATGCTCCGCCGGCGCGCCAGCGGGGTTTCCGACTCCCGCTCGAACCGCAACTCGGTCGTCTTGACGCCAGATGCAGGTGCCCCCTTTCTGTACTTTCTTTGTGTTAGCAATGCATTGTTGGTACTAAAAAAGTTCTAATAACTCTAAGATCTTGGATTCTCAAGTGGAGTATAACTCTAAAATTCAGTATGGCGCTTTCTTCTGTTCGTGCGCACCTAGCGAGACGCTTTGGTAAGTTTCGTGTAGTACGCTGCCAACTACTACTACTTCCTTTGCACATAGGAAACATTTGGGAATGCTGCCAGTTGCGAAGTACCAGTAGCATTCTCCTGGCGACCGTTCAAATATGGAAGAACCCATCTGGAGGTCAACCCCTCGCCATTTTCTTTGGTCCGAGGGCGTTTTTGAACTGTTTTGAATCCGATCTTTTCATTCCGACCCTCGGTGGGCTCCGAAGCTTGATATTGACGGGCTTAAGCCCAAAATAAGGTTTTGCGAAAAACGCATTCTCGTGTTTTGCCATCGAGGGGGACGCCAGTTTTTCTGTAGCACCCCGGGAACAGAGTTCCCAGGCATGCTCCGGATTAAAACCATCTTTGATTGACCAAATTAGAGGCGGGGATGGTGGGTGTATGGGCTGCAACAGCTTTCCCCTGTGGCACCGTACTATACCACAAGGGGCACCACGAGGGCCTAGCACCCTGTGGGCTCAGTACCCGCCATCCCAGTTCTGAAGTGCGTTCATAGGGTGATGGTAATTTGCCTGGTGAAGTGGGGTGCAACAGGAGGGCCATGGGGGTCAACCTTTTGTGTGATCCGAGGTGGTATTTTGACGATTTCGTGACCGATCTTTCCATTCCGTGTCTTCTCGGGAGCAACAGGCACGTATCACACGCGCCCCCGGTATAATCTAAGTATAATTATATCGGGCCGAACTTGTCGTCATTTTTTTCTAAACCCCCGGGAACAGAGAGATCAGGGACACCTGCGCTCAAAGCATCAAAGATTGGTCGATTTAGCGACACCTTTGGCGACTGTATGCGCTGCAATAGGATGGTCATTTTTGAACGGTCGCCAGGAGAATGACTGATATATATATTCCCCGAGAGAAAAGGTCGGTTTCTTGCACTCGGGCTGCCAGATTGTCACGAGAGTTCGCACTTTCGACGGCTTGAAGGTTCGAGCGCGGGGCCGGCGGGAGGAGGAGGAGGAGGAGGAGGGCATTGCGCGTTTGCGACGATTCTCCCCCAGCCGTTCTCGCCGGGCCATGCGGTTTCGCCGACGGCGGGCGGCGGCTGGCAGCCGAAGGCATGGTACCCGGACAACAGCAGCGGGTGCCCTCTCGAGCTGTCCATCCCCGACAGCCGCATGCTCCGCCGGCGCGCCCAGCGGGGTTTCCGGCTCCCGCTCGAACCGCAACTCAGTCGTCTTGACGCCAGATGCAGGTGCCCCTTTCTGTACTTTCTTTGCGTTAACAATGCATTGCTGGTACTAAAAATTAGTAGTTGACAGCGTATTACATGAAACTTGCCAAAGCAGGTGAGTTCCGCTTGTGCGCACAAAACAAATAACGCTAAGAATCCTTACTAACAATCTTGCGGGTTGCCCTTCAATGTATTGTGCAGGCTACAAAGACGTAGACAGCGTGTTTTGGTGGTTGATCAGAATCCCTTACCTACCCCTGCCACCCCTTGAGTATGTCACCTGGGCCTGAGAGGTGTCCCAGTGTTGGCACCCTACCCGTTCTTTTGTTTTCCGTTTTTGTTTTTTTTTTGTTTTTTTGCATGCGTAGGTACCAGGGAAAGCCTGCTACACGGGAGCCAAGCTTCACGTGTTCGGCGGTACTGCAGAGCCACGGGCCTACGGGTCAAGTGCCTACCGATTTCCCAAACTAAAGCATCAAGGCTTGGCGCACCTTGGGGCTTGGCGCTCGCGCTGAACACAAGCTCGTCGAGACGGTCAGCCGCAGGGCAGAGCGGACGGGGTTGTGACACTGTGCTGCCTCCGACTCAGGCTTTGCAAGCTGTGGTTGAGCGTCACGTTCCTGGACCAGGAGCGGCCTTTTTCTTCTTCTTTTCTTCTTGTTTTTTTGCTGTTTTTTTGCTCTGGAGGTTTGTGTCTTTTTGCCCTGGTGGTCTGCTGGTGCACTCTTGCTGGCTCGGGTGAGCCAGGGTCTTCCACCTGCAGGCCAGCGGTCTGGTGAGGTGGCATTTCGAGTACTCATCAGAAGCTTTTGAAGCAGTCTGCAGACCTATCAGGATTGTTGAGCAGTAGCTGAATGGTCTTGGCAGGCAGGATGTGAAAAGCTGGGCGTTTTTGGTGGCGTAGGTGCGGTGTAGCAAGGTTCGGCCGGGCGTGTGCACGAGTATTTGGGTTCACCAGGAGGGCCTTTTTTTTGTTTTGTTTTTTTGCGTTTTTTGTTTTTTTCTGGTTTTGTTTTTTTCGTAATAACAATTATTGGTAAACACGAAAGAGAACGCTGGCGGCGTGTTTGGGAGAAGATTAGCCTACCGATCATATTCACTCACTATCACTCACTAGCAGACTAATCCTCCCCCGGCACGTACAAACAAAAAAATATTATTCTTTTTGCTGTTTTTTTTGCTCCAGGATTCGTTTTTTTGCCTACATTGGTGTCCGGGTGTAGGCGGCCCCGGCCCCGCGCAGTGGAGTTTTTAGTACTAACTTACAATCTTGCGGGTTGCTCTTCTTGCACATAACAAAGGAGTAGCACCTTAAGTTGCACCATCTCCATCCTGTTTCTTCATAGCAAAGGAGCTGCGCATATAAAGTTGTACCACACTACCTGCACTCTCTGTTTCTTTATTATTCGGAGGAATCGCAATTTAGGTGCGCCGCCTTTAAATTTTCTTCTTGCACATAACAAAGGATTGCACCTTAAGTTGCACCATCTCTATAAAGGAGTTGCACTTTAAGTTGCACCATCTCTACAAAGGAGTTGCACTTTAAGTTGCACCATCTTTACAAAGGAGTTGCACTTCAATTGCACCATCTACAAAGGAGTTGCACCGTAAGTTGCACCATCTCTTCAAAGGAGTTGCACTTCAATTGCACCATCTCTTCAAAGGAGTTGCATCGTAAGTTGCACCATCTCTTCAAAGGAGTTGCACTTTAAGTTGCACCATCTCTACAAAGGAGTTGCACTTTCAATTGCACCATCTACAAAGGAGTTGCACCGTAAGTTGCACCATCTCTACCCTGACATAACAAAGGAGCCGCATATAAATTGCACCACACTACCTGTACACTCTATAGCGGAGGAATTGCACCTTTAGGTGCACCGCCTTTCAGAGTTTCTTCTTGCAGATACAAAAGGAGTTGCACTTTAAGTTGCACCATCTCTACCCTGTTTCTTCAGAGCAGAGGAGTTTCATAGAACACACACCATAATCTTGGTGTTACCCACCAGGAGTCTACACAACTTCTATCGAGCTTCTATATTCAGGGGGTGGGTGTCGCGGTTTGTTCTGCTGCTAACCGATATTCAGGGGGAGGGTGTCACGGTTTGCTCTGATGGCAACCGATATTCAGGGGGAAAATGTTTCTTGGGTTTGAAGAGGGTGTCACATTTGATATTCAGGGGGTGGGTGTCACGTTTTGTTCTGATGGCAACCGATATTCAGGGGGAGGGTGTCACGTTTGATATTCAGGGGGTGGGTGTCGCGTTTGATATTCAGGGGGAGGGTGTCACGGTTTGCTCTGATGGCAACCGATATTCAGGGGGAGGGTGTCACATTTGATATTCAGGGGGAGGGTGTCACGTTTGATATTCAGGGGGAGGGTGTCACATTTGATATTCAGGGGGAGGGTGTCACGTTTGATATTCAGGGGGAGGGTGTTGCGTTTGATATTCAGGGGGTGGGTGTCACGGTTTGCTCTGATGGCAACCGATATTCAGGGGGAAAATGTTTCTTGGGTTTGAAGAGGGTGTCACATTTGATATTCAGGGGGTGGGTGTCACGTTTTGTTCTGATGGCAACCGATATTCAGGGGGAGGGTGTCACGTTTGATATTCAGGGGGTGGGTGTCGCGTTTGATATTCAGGGGGAGGGTGTCACGGTTTGCTCTGATGGCAACCGATATTCAGGGGGAGGGTGTCACATTTGATATTCAGGGGGAGGGTGTCACGTTTGATATTCAGGGGGAGGGTGTCATTTGATATTCAGGGGGAGGGTGTCACGTTTGATATTCAGGGGGAGGGTGTCGCGTTTGATATTCAGGGGGAGGGTGTCACGGTTTGCTCTGATGGCAACCGATATTCAGGGGGAAAATGTTTCTTGGGTTTGAAGAGGGTGTCACATTTGATATTCAGGGGGTGGGTGTCACGTTTTGTTCTGATGGCAACCGATATTCAGGGGGAGGGTGTCACGTTTGATATTCAGGGGGTGGGTGTCGCGTTTGATATTCAGGGGGAGGGTGTCACGGTTTGCTCTGATGGCAACCGATATTCAGGGGGAGGGTGTCACATTTGATATTCAGGGGGAGGGTGTCACGTTTGATATTCAGGGGGAGGGTGTCACGTTTGATATTCAGGGGGAGGGTGTCGCGTTTGATATTCAGGGGGAGGGTGTCACGGTTTGCTCTGATGGCAACCGATATTCAGGGGGAAAATGTTTCTTGGGTTTGAAGAGGGTGTCACATTTGATATTCAGGGGGTGGGTGTCACGTTTTGTTCTGATGGCAACCGATATTCAGGGGGAGGGTGTCACGTTTGATATTCAGGGGGTGGGTGTCGCGTTTGATATTCAGGGGGAGGGTGTCACGGTTTGCTCTGATGGCAACCGATATTCAGGGGGAGGGTGTCACGTTTGATATTCAGGGGGAGGGTGTCACGTTTGATATTCAGGGGGAGGGTGTCACGTTTGATATTCAGGGGGAGGGTGTCACGTTTGATATTCAGGGGGAGGGTGTCACGGTTTGCTCTGATGGCAACCGATATTCAGGGGGAGGGTGTCACATTGATATTCAGGGGGAGGGTGTCACGTTGATTCAGGGGGTGGGTGTCGCGTTTGATATTCAGGGGGAGGGTGTCACGGTTTGCTCTGATGGCAACCGATATTCAGGGGGAGGGTGTCACGTTTTGTTCTGATGCTAACCGTTATTCAGGGTGAGGGTGTCACATTTGATATTCAGGGGGAGGGTGTCACGGTTTGCTCTGATGGCAACCGATATTCAGGGGAGGGTATCACATTTGATATTCAGGGGGAGGGTGTCACGTTGATATTCAGGGGGTGGGTGTCGCGTTTGATATTCAGGGGGAGGGTGTCACGGTTTGCTCTGATGGCAACCGATATTCAGGGGGAGGGTGTCACGTTTTGTTCTGATGCTAACCGTTATTCAGGGTGAGGGTGTCACATTTGATATTCAGGGGGAGGGTGTCACGGTTTGCTCTGATGGCAACCGATATTCAGGGGGAGGGTGTCACATTTGATATTCAGGGGGAGGGTGTCACGTTTGATATTCAGGGGGAGGGTGTCGCGTTTGATATTCAGGGGGAGGGTGTCACGGTTTGCTCTGATGGCAACCGATATTCAGGGGGAGGGTGTCACATTTGATATTCAGGGGGAGGGTGTCACGTTTGATATTCAGGGGGAGGGTGTCACGGTTTGCTCTGATGGCAACCGATATTCAGAGGGAGGGTATCACATTTGATATTCAGGGGGAGGGTGTCACGTTGATATTCAGGGGGTGGGTGTCGCGTTTGATATTCAGGGGGAGGGTGTCACGGTTTGCTCTGATGGCAACCGATATTCAGGGGGAGGGTGTCACATTTGATATTCAGGGGGAGGGTGTCACGGTTTGCTCTGATGGCAACCGATATTCAGGGGGAGGGTGTCACATTTGATATTCAGGGGGAGGGTGTCACGGTTTGCTCTGATGGCAACCGATATTCAGGGGGAGGGTGTCACATTTGATATTCAGGGGGAGGGTGTCACGTTTGATATACAGGGGGTGGGTGTCGCGTTTGATATTCAGGGGGAGGGTGTCACATTTGATATTCAGGGGGAGGGTGTCACGTTGATATTCAGGGGGTGGGTGTCGCGTTTGATATTCAGGGGGAGGGTGTCACGTTTGATATTCAGGGGGAGGGTGTCACATTTGATATTCAGGGGGAGGGTGTCACGTTTTGTTCTGATGCTAACCGATATTCAGGGTGAGGGTGTCACGTTTGATATTCAGGGGGAGGGTGTGTCACGGTTTGCTCTGATGGCAACCGATATTCAGGGGGAGGATGTCACGTTTGATATTCAGGGGGAGGGTGTCACGGTTTGCTCTGATGGCAACCGATATTCAGGGGGAGGGTGTCACATTTGATATTCAGGGGGAGGGTGTCACGGTTTGCTCTGATGGCAACCGATATTCAGGGGGAGGGTGTCACATTTGATATTCAGGGGGAGGGTGTCACGGTTTG
Source organism: Diplonema papillatum (assembly GCA_030068145.1). Taxonomy (NCBI): domain Eukaryota; phylum Euglenozoa; class Diplonemea; order Diplonemida; family Diplonemidae; genus Diplonema; species Diplonema papillatum. The sequence continues at coordinate 230,059 of JAPJBO010000208.1, read as the reverse complement.
CTCTGATGGCAACCGATATTCAGGGGAGGGTGTCACATTTGATATTCAGGGGGAGGGTGTCACGTTGATATACAGGGGGTGGGTGTCGCGTTTGATATTCAGGGGGAGGGTGTCACGTTTGATATTCAGGGGGAGGGTGTCACATTTGATATTCAGGGGGAGGGTGTCACGTTTTGTGATTAACCGATATTCAGGGGGAGGGTGTCACATTTGATATTCAGGGGGAGGGTGTCACGGTTTGCTCTGATGGCAACCGATATTCAGGGGAGGGTGTCACATTTGATATTCAGGGGGAGGGTGTCACGGTTTGCTCTGATGGCAACCGATATTCAGGGGGAGGGTGTCGATATTCAGGGGGAGGGTGTCACGTTTTGTTCTGATGCTAACCGATATTCAGGGTGAGGGTGTCACGTTTGATATTCAGGGGGAGGGTGTGTCACGGTTTGCTCTGATGGCAACCGATATTCAGGGGGAGGATGTCACGTTTGATATTCAGGGGGAGGGTGTCACGGTTTGCTCTGATGGCAACCGATATTCAGGGGGAGGGTGTCACGTTTTGTTCTGATGCTAACCGATATTCAGGGTGAGGGTGTCACGTTTGATATTCAGGGGGAGGGTGTCACGGTTTGCTCTGATGGCAACCGATATTCAGGGGGAGGGTGTCACGTTTGATATTCAGGGGGAGGGTGTCACGGTTTGCTCTGATGGCAACCGATATTCAGGGGGAGGGTGTCACATTTGATATTCAGGGGGAGGGTGTCACGTTTTGTTCTGATGCTAACCGATATTCAGGGTGAGGGTGTCACGTTTGATAATCAGGGGAGGGTGTCACGTTTGATAATCAGGGGAGGGTGTCACGGGTTGCTCTGATGGCAACCGATATTCAGGGGGAGGGTGTCACATTTGATGTTCAGGGGGAGGGTGTCGCGTCTGATATTCAGGGGGAGGGTGTCACGTTTTGTTCTGATGCTAACCGATATGCAGGGTGAGGGTGTCACGTTTGATAATCAGGGGAGGGTGTCACGGTTTGCTCTGATGGCAACCGATATTCAGGGGGAGGGTGTCACGTTTGATATTCAGGGGGAGGGTGTCACGTTTGATATTCAGGGGGTGGGTGTCACGTTTTGTTCTGACGCTAACCGATATTCAGGATGAGGATATTCAGGGGGAGAGTGCCGCGTTTCGTTTGGACCGAAGGTACCTGGAGCAACCCGGCCACGGACGATGTACCCAAACAGAGCGGTAGCCCGGCCACTCCTAGCTAGGATGCTGATCAGGGATGATCAATATAGCCACCGTACTGGAACCAACTAATCCAGGACAGGTTCGGCAGACATCCTGTCCTGAGCTGCTTTCCGAGGGACACCGTGTGTATGCCACACGGAAGGCTTTTAAACGCAGGGCGCAGCTGCAAGAAATGGCACACAAAAGCAGCCTCTGAAAGGTGTCGAGACCGCTGAAAGGGGGAAGCCGACGGACAATGCTTAGATTTCGGCCAAAGAATTAGGGGAAGGTCGCGAGCCCGGTTAGTTAAGGGGTTAAAATGGATCCAGCCAGGGAGGGAACACAGAGGAGCAACAGTGCGCAGATCAGCGAATGCTGCGACGGCCAACATGAAGAGATAGACTTGATTCTCCAGCACGAGTGGGATGCCATCCCCAGGCTTTACGTGAGTAACCCGCAGACTTCCTAACAGAAGGCTCAAGGCCCGGTGTGGTCGGTTCATCACTTGAACATGCGATGCCGTGCGTAGATGTAGCGACTCGTGCTAGCAAGGAGTTAACCAACATGGCTCGGAGTCAGGGGCTGCAGCCGTGCGCGGAAGAACCGCGTGACAGAGTTGGAAGCGAAGATGCAGAGGTTGCACTGCTCGGGCAAGGCGCAGCTTCTCGGGTTATGCAATCGGAGCCCGAGAGAAGGTGTGACAGTGCTCAGCCCAGCAAATGCCGTGACGGCCAACATGAACGAGATGGACTTGCTTCTCCAGCACGAGTGGGATTCCACCCCAGGCTTTACGTGAGTAAGCCGCAGACTTCCTACCGAAGGCTCATGGTCCGGTATGGTCGGTTCATCACTGAACTATGCGATGCTGTGCGTAGATGTAGCGACTCGTGCTAGCAAGGAGTTAACCAACATGGCCCGCGGAGTCAGGAGCTGGCAGCCCGTGCGCGGAAGAACCGCGTGACAGAATTGGAAGCGAAGATGCAGAGGTTGCACTGCTCGGGCAAGGCGCAGCTGCTCGAGAAGGTGCGACAGTGCTCAGACCAGCAAATGCCGTGACGGCCAACTTGAACGAGATGGACTTGATTCTCCAGCACGAGTGGGATGCCATCCCCAGGCTTTACGTGAGTAACCCGCAGACTTCCTAACAGAAGGCTCAAGGCCCGGTGTGGTCGGTTCATCACTTGAACATGCGATGCCGTGCGTAGATGTAGCGACTCGTGCTAGCAAGGAGTTAACCAACATGGCTCGGAGTCAGGGGCTGCAGCCGTGCGCGGAAGAACCGCGTGACAGAGTTGGAAGCGAAGATGCAGAGGTTGCACTGCTCGGGCAAGGCGCAGCTTCTCGGGTTTTGCAATCGGAGCCCGAGAGAAGGTGTGACAGTGCTCAGCCCAGCAAATGCCGTGACGGCCAACATGAACGAGATGGACTTGCTTCTCCAGCACGAGTGGGATTCCACCCCAGGCTTTACGTGAGTAAGCCGCAGACTTCCTACCGAAGGCTCATGGTCCGGTATGGTCGGTTCATCACTGAACTATGCGATGCTGTGCGTAGATGTAGCGACTCGTGCTAGCAAGGAGTTAACCAACATGGCCCGCGGAGTCAGGAGCTGGCAGCCCGTGCGCGGAAGAACCGCGTGACAGAATTGGAAGCGAAGATGCAGAGGTTGCACTGCTCGGGCAAGGCGCAGCTGGCCAAGAGAACGTGTGACAGTGCTCAGGTACAGCGAATGCTGTGACGGCCAACATGAAAGAGATAGACTTGATTCTCCAGCACGAGTGGGATTCCATCCCCAGGCTTTACGTGAGTAAGCCGCAGCCTTCCTACAGAAGGCTCAAGGCCCGGTATGGTCGGTTCACCACTGAACATGCGATGCCGCGCGTAGATGTAGCGACTCGTGCTAGCAAGGAGTTAACCAACATGGCTCGCGAAGTTAGGGGCTGGCAGCCCGTGCGCGGAAGAACCGCGTGACAGAATTGAAAGCGAAGATGCAGAGGTTGCACAGCTCGGGCAAGGCGCAGCTGCTCGGGTTATGCACGTGGAGGCCGAGCGAAGGTGTGATAGTGCTCAGACCAGCAAATGCTGTGACGGCCAACATGAACGAGTGGGATTCCACCCGGGCTTTACGTGAGTAAGCCGCAGACTTCTTACGGAAGGCTCACGGTCCGGTATGGTCGGTTCATCACTGAACATGCGATGCCGTGCGTGGATGTAACGGGTCTCGACCTCGAGAGGGTGTTAGCGAAGAAGTCGGTGAGTGCCCCCGGGGTCGATGGCTGGCGCATGGCGGAGCTGAAGAAGTTACCGCTGCTGCTGGATGCCCTGGCGGTGGTGTGTTCAATGCAATCGAGCGGACTGGCACATGGCCCGAACCCCTGCTTAATGCGTCAGTCTCGCTGATCCCAAAGGACGAGAGCAACGCGCCTTTGGCCATGCGGCCTATAACCGTTACGAGCGCGGTCTACAGGCTGTGGGCCTGTGTACGTCTGCGTGACGTTGTGAAATGGCAGGAGGCATCGATCTGCGAGACGCAACACGGGTTCAGGCCGAAACACAGTGCAGAGGATGTCCTTTTCGAAGTGTTGACAACGCAGATCGAGGAGGAGCTGCTCGGGGGCGCTCTACGGGGTTGCCCTCGACCTTGCGAAACGTTTTGACCGCTCCTCGACGAGCTTGAGCTAGTGCTCAAGCTCGTCGAGGATATGGAGATGCACGACAGGGTTCTGACCCCACTGCGGTTCAATCTGCCCCTACGGGCGCGGGACAGACCTTTCGAGGTCACGAACGGCATCCTGCAGGAAGTATCATCCTGATCAACGCGCTGCTCTCCGTTGAAAAGGTGCATAGAGGCGGAGACCACGGGAGTAGAAAGTGAGTCGTACGCAGACGACACGACCCTGCTCTCGAACCTACGGGAAGAGTGTGTGCAGCTCGGCCTGGGCCTGGTGGACGAACTCTGCCGGCTGACCGGGATGAAGCTCAATGTGCAAAATACGCACGCTTTCAGCGCGCAGCCGAAGTACAAGGCCACTCTGACAGTTGGCGACGAGACCCTCGCGACAGTGAGCGAGTTCGTGATCGTGGGTGGCCGCGTGAGCACCAGTCGGATGCGGAAAGTATCGGATGCAAGGTTCGACAGACGGCGTCGGAATGTTCAACAAAGCGCAACTGCTGGACCACGTAGTCCCGCCATGCATTTCCATAGTGCTGCTCGTTAAAATGTGTACGCCTGAGGGAGCGTGTTACCCGGATCAGGGAAGGGTACGGAGATGAGCTGCGCCTCTACGGCCCCGTGGGGATTGCCGCCGAATACGTGCGGAGAGTTGGGTTACAGTGGGATAGCGATGTATCGGGTGTCAGAGCCGAGGAAATGGTACGACACCTGGGCTTCTGGAGATTGAGAACGGCGCGCTCAAGCACCAGGTGAGAGACCTGGTGCGCACGTGGTGGAAGGAGTTAGAAAAGCGACGTGCGGACTTCGGCGGCATGCAGCAGGAGTGAACCATCGGATGACCAACAGGCTCTGGACGGCATCCGCGACGGCGCCTGACATTGCGAGAGACGTCGTGGGAGTTATCGTCGGTTCAATGCCGACGAGGTCACAGACCGCGCTGTGGAGCGGCGACGAGGGTGCCACGCTATGTCTTCACTGCGCGAGCGGTGAGAAGGAAACACGTATGGTGGCGCTGCAAGGCATACGAAGACGTGCGCCCCCAGTACGAAGAGTTAGCGCTCTGCGACCGCAGTGCGTGGCCACGCTGCCACCATTCATTGCATCCTGCCGAAGAGTTTCGAAGGGGTAAAGGTGGAGTTGCTGCAAACGATGTTCGAAGAAGCAAGAGCTGGAGCGGGGAAACATCCCGGCCGAGCGAAACCTCCCGTGGAGAGAGTTGGACCACAAGACGTGCAGTGCCCACCCTGTTGACCTCAGCAGCATTGATCGGCCTGAAATAGTAGCGGCAGTCGGTGGAGAGAGGATCTTCCGGACGGCACAGGCATGGCTGGACGGCATGTACTGGTCAACCGCCGAGGTCTCGATAGTCTTCACCGGCGTGGACCTGCCGGGCCCCCTGATCGCGACCTCCTTGCAAGTCTCGCTCCTCCTGCGTACGAAGAAGATGGCGAAGATGTTGGTGACCCTGCGCAGCGCGCTGGTGGCTGCCCGAAGCGGCTCGCTGATGCCGGCGGAAAAGAAAGTACAGGTGGACACGCTGAGGACGGGTGGTGGCTCTCCGTACATTACAGGGTACACGCGAGGAACGATATTCCGAGGGGAGGAAGAAACGAGGGAAATACTGGAGACGCAGCTATACGTACACGCCATGGCTTCAACGGCGAGTCGTGGGGTGCGGATGTGTTCCTGGAGTACGACGAAGGAGTTATTGTGCTGCCCAGTGGGGTCCCGAGGATGTGTCGGCACCTGCCAAGGAAGGGGCAAAAGCTGGTGGTTCAGGGGACGGTGTCCCCGTTTTCGAGGGAAGCCAGCGCGTGTGTTCACTGCACGGCAAGCCGAGGTGTGTGGGCTGCACCCGCGCTAATTTAAATAAAGCTGGAAGGGTGCCGCACCAACCACCACGACGGACTGGCGGTGAAGATGTGCACGAAGCACCGCATGCCACTTGCAGGTCTGTGACGGCATGTTGCAGACTCGTATCACAAGTGCCTGACTCACGAGCTGCCGACCTGCGAAGCATGCATGCGGTACGAGGACGTGCGGAGCCGCAGGCCCAGGCAGTGCTGCAAGCGAGGGCACCACGGAGCACGGCCAGCGGTGAAGCAAGGGCCTGTCGACCAACGGGCGAACGCGTGCGCCGGAACCGAAGCCGCCGCCACAGGGCCCACAACCAACAGATCGGACGCGTGTGGGACAAGCGGGTCGGCGGGACCACCGGACGGTGAACGTGCAATAGGGTGGACGGCGCCTGCTCACCCCAGCGGAAACGTGGACGCGACGACGAGAAGCGCGCACCGGAGGACTGAAGCACGCACCGGAGACAAACAGTACGCGGAGCAAAAAAGCGACCGGACGACACGACGCGTGCAAAGAGGTAGTCTGTAGCGGCTTGTGCAGTCTATCGCTTAGCCCGGGCCTCTGGGTCGCGTCCCCCCCCCTTCTCTTGGTCGCGTGGTCTTCAGTCTCGCTGGTTCGTCCGAGCTGGTTGCTTCACGCTTCTTCGTTTTGCATCACCTCGTCTACACTCCCTGCTGCGGGCTTCTTCTGCTGGCGGGAAGTTACAGATTGCTGCTGCATATCAAGTTCAAACTGCTACCAGCGACATCTACAAGCGTCTCAGGAGGAGCTTCAATCTGCCTATGGGCGTGGGGAAGACCTTCGAGGGCACGGACATGACCCTGCTCTCGAACCGGTGAGAAAAGTGCGAATAAGTCGACCTTTGAGTGCGTAGGTCCCTCCGGAGAAAGGCCCACCACACTGGTTCCTGGAAGTGCGTGCAGCTCGGCCTGGGCCTGGCGGACAAGCACTGCCAGCTGATCAGAATGGAGCTCAACGCGCAAAAGACGCACGCTTTTCAGCACACAGCCGAAGTACAAGGCCACTCTGAAAGTTAGTGACGAGACCCTCGGGTGAGTGAGCGAGCTCGTGATCGTGGGTGGCCGCGAGCACCAGTCGGACGCGGAAAGTATCGGATGCAAGGTTCGACGGACGGCGCGAGGAGGTGGAGCGCCTGGCCGCCATCCCCCTGTGCTTCCGGCAGAAATCACGGTGTTGATGGCACCAGCGGCAGTTTACGGGTACGCCGTACGCGGTGCCGACGATGAGAAGGATAAACCGCTTTGCCGCGTCGCTCGTGCGGGGACTGTGGGGTACGACGCGGCTCAGGAGGTCGCAAGAGGTGGTGCTCGGGGACTTTTAACGAAGTGCATCTGCTAGACCCGAGCCGAAGATGGGACGACACTTGGGCTTCTGGAGCTTGAGAACGGCGCGCTCAAGCACCTGGTGCGCACGTGGCGGTGGAAGGAGTTGGAAAAGCCACGTGCGAACTTCGGCGGCATGTCAGCAGGAGTGGACTATCGGAGGACCAACAGGCTCTGGACGGCATCCGCGACGGCACCCGCGACGGCTAACATTGCGAGGGACGCGGGAGTTATTGCCGTTCAATGCCGACGAGGTCACACACTGCGCTGTGGAGCGGCGACGAGGGTGCCGCGCTATGCCTTCACTGCGCGAGCGGTGAGGAGAACGAACACGTATGGTGGTGCTGAGGGGCAGGCGAAGAGGTAGCGCTCTGCGACCGCGGTTCGTGACCACGCTGCCTGACCATTCACCGCATCCTGCCGAAGGGGTTCGAACGGGTAAAGGTGGATATACTGCAAACGATGTTCGCCGAAATATGTCGAAAGAAGCGAGAGCTGGACCATGGAGAGAGTCGGACCACCCTGTTGACCTCAACAGCGTTGATAGACCTGAAATAGTAGCGGCAGTCGGATGCAGCAAGCATCGAATGCATGAGGAAGACACTGCCTAAACGTAAAACTATCAAGGGAAAAGTCCCCACCAACCACGGTCCACATTTTGGACCGAAAATTTGGACCCTAACTTTGTAGACCCAAAGCAAAATCTGGAACCCACCATACTTTTACACCCAATCTTTGGACCCAAATAGACCAATTGTTTGTTACCCCGCCTCGACAAGGCCCCGAGAGAGTACCGACAGCAGCTGGTGCCCATTTTGGATGACCCGCTGTCAATCCTCTCTGTTTCTAGCGTCATTTCTGTATCATAGCGGAGGAATTGCACATTTAGGTGCGCCGCCTTAAATTTTTAGCATCTGCAGAATAGCGCGAAAAGCCTCTATGAAACCCCCGTTATCACATGTCTTCTTGCACAAAACAAAGGAGTTGCACCTTAAGTTGTACCGTCTCTACAAAGGAGTTGCACTTTAAGTTGCACCATCTCTACAAAGGAGTTGCACTTTAGGTTGCACTATCTCTAGAAAGGAGCTGCACTTTAAGTTGCACCATCTCTACAAAGGAGCTGCACTTTAAGTTGCACCATCTCTAGAAAGGAGTTGCACTTTAAGTTGCACCATCTCTACAAAGGAGCTGCACTTTAAGTTGCACCATCTCTACAAAGGAGTCGCACTTTAAGTTGCACCATCTCTACATAGGAGCTGCACTTCATGTTGCACCATCTCTACAAAGGAGTCGCACTTTAAGTTGCACCATCTCTACATAGGAGCTGCACTTTGAGTTGCACCATCTCTACAAAGGAGTTGCACGTTACGTTGCACCATCCCACAAAGGAGCTGCACTGTAAGTTGCACCATCTCCACAAAGGAGTTGCACCTGAAGTTGCACCATCTCTACAATGGAGTCGCACTTTAAGTTGCACCATCTCTACTTCATAGCAAAGAAGCTGCACATGAATTTGAACCACACTACCTGTACTCTCTGTTTCTGTATCATAGCGGAGGAATTGCACATTCAGGTGCGCCGCCTTCTGTTTTGCTTCTTGCACATAACGAAGGAGTTGCACCTTAAGTTGCACCATCTCTTCTTCATAGCAAAGGAGCTGCAGATAAATTTCACCACACTACCTGTACTCTCTGTTACACCCAAATTTAAGACGCCAATAGACCAATTGTTTCTTGAAAGGATGAATCCTGCCGGGAATAGTTGACTAAAAGGTGGGTTTTGTTCTTCGCTTCTTCTCACGAACGGGGGGGTCGGCCCTGCGTTTGGCTTTGTACACGGTGCTAGTCATTTGAAAAACAGCGTAATGACTAGTCATATGGGTCAATGCCAAACCCCCCCCCCCCCCTTTGCACTTCTTCAGCTCAAAAAATTTCTAAGTCAAACCCGGGTATTTCTGGGCCCAGGATCACCCCAACAATAACTTCTGTGTGTTATTTCCTACCAGATGGGCCCCGTGCCATGCACAGGAGCTCACAAACCCACACAGATGGGGGGTATGGTACCCCCACCCCCCCCTCCCGCATGATCCAAAATAGGGCCAAAAACAGGCATTTTTTCAGAATTTCCACTGTGGTCTGGGAATGGGAGGCAAGGGTCAGCACCTGGAGAAAGAAATGTGTATTCCGCTCCGGACCAAATTAGCCTCGGAGACTCCTGTTTTTACGTGCAGATTCCTCATTGCCAGCCCCCAAGACTCCTGCCTGTTCACCGCACCAGACACTGTCTGTCCGGTGTGATAATAAGGGGGTTTGAGACGCATTTAGGGGCTTGACCACTAGTTTATGGCGGTATGTGTCGTTTTATTTCTGCAGCTTGTATTTTGGCCCAGAAATTCCGAAAATAAACGCCATAAACTAGTGGTCAAGCCCCCAAATGCGTCCCAAACCCCCTTAATAGCACACCGGACAGACAGTGGCTGGTGCGGTGAACAGGCAGGAGTCTTGGGGGCTGGCAGTGAGGTATCTGCATGTAAAAACAGGAGTCTCCGAGGCCAATTTGGTGCGCGCATGGTCACCCGGAGCGGAATACACATTTCTTTCTCCAGGTGCTGACCCTTGCCGCCCATTCCCAGACCACAGTGGAAAATCTGAAAAAATGCCTGTTTTTGGCCCTATTTTGGATCATGCGGGAGGGGGGGGTGGGGCCCCATCTGTGTGGGTTGATGAGCTCCTATGCATGGCACGGGGCCCATCTGGTAGGAAATAACACTCAGAAGTTGTTTTTGGGGTGATCCTGGGCCCAGAAATACCCGGGTTTGAGTCAGAAATTTTTTGAGCTGAAGAAGTGCAAAGGGGGGTTTGGCATTGACCCATATTACAGTGTAATACTACTGAAAAGTGCTTACTCCTGATTTGAACTGAAGAGTGCTTTCTCATTCTTACTACTGTCAGCAGTCATATGACTACTACGATTTATGACAAGTAAGATCAGTAGTAAGCGACTAACGTTTGGCATACCTACTGCACCGTATAGGTTCTCCCGACTCCCAAATCGTGGTTAACACATCTCAAGAGGTCTGTTTTCTACCAAAGCGAAGTAAACGCGGTAGGGGACACAAGGTTTCACAACGGAGTCACACAACACCCGAAACGAGCTGCACCCTCTCACCTTTCTCAACCCCCCGCCATACTCAAGCCTCTACGGTCAACCGGAGACTTTAAAATACCGACCTTCTAATCCACAAATAACGCTAATAAACCTGAGAAATGGCCTTGGACAAATCCGCCGCGAAAACCCTGACTCAAGCCGTGGCCACGGAAACAGGGAAAGGACGCGAGGGAAGTGGTCCACATGAAGGGCCTCTTCGCGGACGCGACAGACAGGGCGGGCCAGATGCGCGCGGCGCTGGAGGTGGGTTTCCAGGACGTTCCCCCGAGAGCGGCTCAGTGGCACCTTTGCTGGCTGTTGAGCCTGTGGGAAGAGAAAATGGCGTTTCCAGGACGTTCCGGCTCAGTGGCACGTTTGCTGGCTGTTGAGCCTGTGGGAGGAAAAGGTCACCCGGGCGGGGCTTGAGGATGAGGGCGCGGATGCCTCAAGCGATGGAGAAGGTGGGGTTCCAGGACAGTGGCACCTTTGCTGGCTGTTGAGCCGGTGGGAGGTTGAAACTGTAAGATGAGTCGAGCGATGGAGAAGAGGACACGGACGGCGAGGCGGCTGCCGAAGAGCTGGCTCCAGGGGTGGCCTCTCTCCGCACGGAGGCTGAGGAAGGGAGTGGAGACCTTGTGAGCTGAGCTGGCCGAGGCAAAAAGGCCAGCGCCCCGGGTCCGGACCCGGGGTCTGCCTGTGGGCCTGCAGGCCCTCAAGCCGCGCAAGCCTGGACGGCGGTCCATCTTCTTCTCGTTGAACGTCGGAAACTGCTGCGCGTTGCTGCCCGGTCCGAAATAAGCCTGAGGTAAGAAGTTCCTCGTCCAGTGTCGTCATCAGCGGCCGGTCCCGCGCCGGATCGAACCCGCCCTTCAACGGCGGCGGCGCGAGCCCGGGCAAAAGGCGGGCGTTTGCGGGGCTTTTTTAGTACATCTTGCGGGTTGCTCAATGTAATGTGCAGTGGGAAAACGATCAACCGGCACGCCCAGCCAAAACGAAGCGCCTGTCTTTTTCGGCGTTTCGCGCCGGAAGCACGGCCTCAGCTGAGGGTGGCGGCGTTGTCGCCGCCACCCTGCTGGTGGTGGGGTCGAGGAGGCCCTCGGCGGGAAGGAGAGAGCGAGCGGTATACGGCGAGCTGGCGCGCCGTGCTACGCGGTGGCGAAGGGAGCGCAGGGCTGGCCCACCCCAAGACATTGAGCATCATCCTGAGGGCTATTGGAGAGACGGAGCCTGGCTTGCCGTGCTCAGAAACTCGACATCCTTCTTCGTTTTAGGCAGTTTTTCACCCCTTCCTCGACTGGAAAACTCAATGTGTCCGCACGTTAGAAAATTGCGACCACATGTTAGAAACATCCGCCTCTTCAGTACCGATCCTCGGTGTGAAAGCTTGGCCACGACCCTTTGGTCTCGCTTCATGTTCAAGGGATGAAGCCGGAGGTGACAGAAGAATTACCACAGGGATAACTGGGTTGTAGCAGCCAAGCGTTCGTAGCGACGTTACTTTCTGATCCTTCGATGTCGGCTCTTCCTAACCTAGACAAGCAGAATTGGCTAAGGGTTGGATTGTTCACCCACTAACAGGGAACGTGAGCTTGGTTTAGACGGTCGTGAACGTTAGAAATGTACGCCAAGAGCAGTGTAGAAAAGGACCGCGTTCGACGCGGACGAGGCCTTGCGGGTGACGGAAGCGTAGCCGTCTGGAAGCGGTCCGCATCGGCCAGGCGGCAGTCCGGCCGCGATCGTCAGAAGGCGAAGCCCAGTACGATCTTCAGGGGTCGATTGTCATAAAGGCGGGCTTTGCGGCGCTTAGGTGCGAACAAACCGGTGAGACAGGCGGTTCCGGCGACGAGCGCCGAGATTCACGCTGTTGTGGGTCGGTCGACAGATCGGTATCGGGAGCGAGAGTAGGCGAGTTCGTCCGCGTCCTCAGGCGTCTCTCTTGCCGACCCCGCCATCGCCCTCAGCTCCGCCGTTTCCCGCGCCGATAGGGCTATTGCCGACAGGGCTCCCACGTGAAACGGATCCGACTTCGTGATCCACCATGAGCCCTGTGGGGTAATAGCCCTATCGGCACGGGAAACGGATGAGCTGAGGGCGAAGGCGGGGTAGGCAAGAGAGATGCTCTTTCCGACGACCTTCAGGAGCGTTGGACGGGCGCTGCGTCGGGAGAATCTGGAGCTGTCATGCCATTCCCTGCGAAGGGGCGGTTGACGGAGCTGTTGCGGGGATGAGTGGGCCTCAACGAGGTTCGGCAGCTTTTAGGCCACTCATCGGAGTCGCCTCTACTCCGGTATCTTCCGATGGCGGAGTTGAGCCATGTGCGAGAACTCCTCCATATCTCGCAGAGGCTGTGCTGCTGAGGCGGCCAGCTTTTCCGCAGGGGCGAGGCGCCGTTCGCCTATTCGCTTTCTGGACGGATTACGTTGGAGACGACGGAGCTGGATCGCGAGACGGATGAAAGATGTATGTGGCAGGAAGGTTAGGGACCCGAGTGGGCCCTTCCGGTGGACGGAAAGAAGGCTTCCGTCGTACCTTGCTACGACGGCGAGATCGCTCCGATCTCATCGATTTCATCGACCCTGCCTTAAGAGTTGGATGAGACGGGATCTTGCGCGTTTGCTGCAGGTAATCGGATCGGTGGAGGTGCTTAGGTCTTTGTTGAAGCCGGAATGGGGGGCTCAGCCGGGGAGGCGCCGTTCGACGTCTCGTAGAATGTTGCGACATGCTCCAGGCGTGTAGCCTGATCCAGCCGCCCAGCCTTCGGGAAGTCCATTTCGTGTTGCCGTACCGAAGTCTCTGGGGGTTGCGCGTAGTAGTTGATGGGAGAAATATCAACGACGTGTTTGCCCCTCCGCCTCCGGTGGGCCTTCCGCGCTTGGAGGACGTAGTAGCTACTATCCTGTCGTTGAAGTGGGTGATCTCGTGCGACGCACGGTCCTGTTTCTTCCAGATACTGATGGACCGAGTCGCAGTTCTTCTGTGTGAATCTTGCAGCGTCGAGGGGTGGTTTTGAGTCCTTTGTCCTACGCAAGCTTCCTGTGGGCTGGCCTTGGGCGCCTGCGATTGCGCAACGCATCGCGACTGTGCTGGCGCGTCAGGTCCAAGGGTTTGCGTGGATGGATATTGGTTTCTTTGGCGCGGAGACAGCGTGTACGAGAAGGCTCGACTGGAAGTAAAGGAAGACCTGGTGCCGACACAGAGGCTGAAGGCGCTGGGCATGGTGCTCGACCTCACGGAGAATGCTCGGAAGGATCGCATGACGGTGTTTCGCGATGAAGAGGATACTCTGCACACGACAAGCTTTGATGGACGTTACCCGTCGTCTGGCAGGTAAGATCGGAGTTCGAGAGGTCTAGGACTGCGTGGAGCTGTCCCTGAAGGATATCGGCGAATTACTGGGTTTGTGCGGTTCGACCGTGCTGAGAGTGGGTAGTTAGTTGGAGAGATTTGACGGTGGGCCGTGCCTCTCGAGGGTGGGGGAAGGCAGGACATTTCCAACATCTGGAGGGTATCTTCTCGAAGGAACTGTTTGCGGTAGTCAAGGCCGTCGAATTGTCGATCGAGGTCAGGGGTTCAGGATCAGAATCGATATGATGGTCGATAACATGAGTGTCGTCCTGGTGATTCTGAAGGCCACCGTCGGCTTTTTGTTGGAAACATGCTTGTTTAAATTGCTGGAGGATCACGGGGCCACGTTGAGAGTCAGATGGGTGCCAACCCATTTGCAGGCGGCGGAACACGCGAAGCTTACACCCGTCAAATACCCTTGTCGTCCCGCAGTTTACCATCGACAACAGACACCCGGACTCGCCCATCCGACAAGCTTTGGAGGAGAGGAGTCGAGCGCTGGCCGAGCAGATTCGGAAGGACAGAGTTACGCACCTCGAGGAAAAGATGAGAAGCATCCACTGCTCGAGCAAGTCGCAGATCCTGTCCTGGTGCAAGGCGAAAAGGTCATACGGTCTCGTGGCGCTCAGAGTCAACGGGGAGGTCACGGCGAATTTTCGGCAGATTGACGAGGCCCTGCAGAGGGAATGGACGCCAGTTCTCCGGATGTACGAAGCGGGAAGCAGCCGGGGTACGGGCCATTCAAGAGAACGTACGACGCGAGGGCATGAAGTGCGCCGACCTCACGGGCGCGGACCTGAAGCGGGTGCTGATGAAGAAAACGACAGCTGGCGTACCGGGGGTGGATGGGTGGAGCGGCGGACTTGAAAAACCTACTCCGCTGCTGGACGCGATGGCCACCGTCTTCAACGCCATCGAACGCACGGGCAAATGGCCGGACGCCCTCCTCGAGGCCTCGGTGACACTGATCCCGAAAGATGAATCGCATTCGACCCGATGGCCTTGAGGCCGATCACGGTGCGCGGTGTACTGCCTGTGGGCGGGCGTAGGCTGCTCGACGTCGTGAAGTGGCAGGAGCACTGGATCAACGACTCGCAGCACGGGTTCCGACCAGGACACGGGGTCGAGGACGTAGCTTTCGAGATAGTGTCCCAAATCGAGGAGACGCTGCTGACGGGGAAGCCGCTATACGGTGTAGCTGGATTTCGCCAAGTGCTTTGACCGGGTGCCGCAAGAGATCATCCTCCGGCTGGTGAGCGATCTCGGGATCCCTGTTGGAGAGGTGTATGCAGGATGCATTGGCGTTCTGTGGGCTCACGGGCATGGCAATGAACACGGACAAGACGCATGCATTTGGCACAGTTAGGGGCTACACTGCGAACGTGTCGATCTGTGGCAAGGGGCTGAAGACAGCAGACGAGTTGAAGGTTGTGGGGTGTGTTATAGGGACGAAACGGACCCGCCGAGTCACGGACGCGCGTGTGAACGCGCGCTGCGAGGCAGTCCTACCACTGACGTTCCTGCAGCGGTCGGAGCTTGCCGCGATGTCGACCGTGCCGGCTGCAACCTTTGGAGCGGCGTATGCCCTGCCGACGTCGGTGGGCATGAACAGGTTTACTGCGGCTTTAATGAAGGGTGTCTGGGACCCGTCAAAAACAGAGGGCTCAAGAGATCGTGCTCGACGTCCTCAACCGAGCGCACCTTCTTGACCCGCACGTGGTCATACCTTATAGGTCCTTGCTGGCTATCACCGCGGTTTGCAAGATGAAGGCGATCTAGAGAGAACGGGTAGCGCTCATCCGGGAGAGGTACGGAGCGAATGTGAGAACCTGGGGTCCTGTAGGGATTGCGATGGAACCCGCGAGGAAGATTGGGCTTGTACGGAACGCCGACTTCGGCGACGTGCAGGAGCAAGACGGAAGAAGAAATGATCCTCTCCGGCGGAACAAGGGAGAAGTAGGTCACGAGTTCAGGCGTGCGGCAGCTGGAGCAGAGACGACCGGGCTACGGAGGGATCGGGGTACGTTGACTGCGAGAAGACAAACGCTCTCAGGCTCAGGAGTAGCACATCACCGGAGATGGCCAACGATATAGCGGAGGTCGTGGCCGGTGCCATGATGACGAACACGCGGGCGGCGGTCCTGTGGGGGGTAGACAGCCTGTGTACCCTCTGCGATATCGGCGTAGACGGTCGAACACGTCTGGTGGGAATGCACAGCGTGTCGGCAAATACGGGATGCCGCAACACGCGGGAATCATGCGGTTGGATCGGTCTGCATGGCCGCCGTGCTTGAGAAGCCACGGGATCTTGCCGCACAACTTTGGTGTCGATGTACTAGGGGTACAGGTGCTCATGGCAGAAATACGCCGGGAGGGACGACGCCTCGCCCGACAAGAAACTGGCACACCTGTGGTGTGGTCCACATGCCACACGTCTGGAAGCAGCGGCGCGGCCAGAAGTCTTCGCTGCTTTAGGCGGAGAAAGATGGTTTCGCACGCTAGGAGGGTGCCTGAAGGCGATGTGTGCCACAGCAGAATTGGCGGTGAACTTCGAAGCGTACACGGGATTACTCCTCCGGGGGAATCTGGTGGCGACGTCGAGTGGCACTCCGCTATGCACGAAAGGTTTGGCGAAGATGTTGAAGACGCTCGGAGAAGCGACCGAGCAGGGCCACTGCTGCCCGGTCGTCGGCTCC
Organism: Diplonema papillatum; assembly: GCA_030068145.1. Classification (NCBI taxonomy): domain Eukaryota; phylum Euglenozoa; class Diplonemea; order Diplonemida; family Diplonemidae; genus Diplonema; species Diplonema papillatum. The sequence goes on along the minus strand of JAPJBO010000208.1, from coordinate 213,776 downwards.
AAGGTCGGGTCGTTGCGCACTGTTGGCGCCCGCCGCACCTCACCGGGTACGAGGTCCGCCCGATCTTTCGGGCTGGTGAGGAGACCATGGGTACTCGAGACCCAGCTGGTGGCCTGCAGGCACGGGTTCAGTGGCGAAGCTACTCCCAGATACGACGATGTGAGAGGGGAGCGAGTCGCAAAGTGGAGTGCCTTCTCCCGGATACGACGATACCGCCCGCGGGAGAGAGCAAAGAGCCGACCTCTGGGGGGACCCGTGGCGTGTGTACCTCGGCTCACAACCAGGAGCGAGAGGGTGTGCAAAGTGCACCAGAAGGTGAAGTGCGCGCCCTGCAAACGGAGCAAGAGAACGGTGGTGTGGTGCTGCGAAAACCACCACGGGAGTGAGGGCGGGCTTGCCGTTAAGTTCTGCGAGAAGCACCGGATGACGATCTGTGCGACGTGCATGACGGTCACAGAGTGCTGCGGAGGGTCGCACCACAGGTCTCTGGACCACAACATGCAGGCGCGCGAAGACTGCAAGAGGATATCGGACCTGCGCAACCGGCGGCCTGGCCACTGCTGCAACGAGGCCACCGCCACCGCTACCAGGTATTGCACCGACGCAAGCAACAGCGCCGCAGAAAGCGCGAGGATTCGCCAGCGCCTGACACACCCGGGGCTGAAAACCGAAGGAACAGGGGGGGACGAGCGCCACTAGGACGCCGCAGCAAAGCAGCGAGACCGGCAGCGACCACAGTGCCAAGCCCAACCACGCCTCGAGGAGAACACACGAAAGTGCAGCAAACTCCACCCCGGAACGCGGACGGGCGGGCGCCGGCCCCGGCCCCGCCAATTACGCCGTCACCAGCAAGGAAGGCATCAGCGCCGGTAAAGCGAAGACGAGAGACGACGACCCCCGAACGAAAGAAGAAGTGCCCAGCGCCGCCCGTAAAAGCGAAGGCAAAGGCCGCAGAAGCATGCAAACCGGCAAGGAAGGGAAGAGTCGCAAAGCGACCGCGAGGACGACGTTTCGAATGAGTGCAAACGCCAGAAGCACGACACGGTACGATTGAAGAGGTAGTCATCCAGTGGCCAATGCAGATTATCGCCACAGATTCTTTGCATTCTAACCCAAAATTACCATCGACGAGCTCGCTATTCTGCGGGGGCCCTTAGGGACTCTAATCTCGTTCGTGAGAAAAAGCGAAGAATAAACGCACCTTCTTCTTTCCACCAGTCTTTGTCAAGAGCTGCGACTCACCTATTCTTGGCAGTATTGGGACCGCAGGGAATAGTTGACTAGACCTCTTGAGTTTGTGCTAACCACGAATTGGGGAGTCGGGAGAACCTACAAAGCCAAAAGCAGGACCGCGCGAGCGAAGAATAATAACACCTTCTTTACTGCCTGTCACCTGACTTTTCTGCATCCTTGAGAGCTCACGCATAGCTACTTTTCTTGCACGCATAACTACTTTTCTTGCACGCATAACTACTTTTCTTGCACGCATAACTACTTTTCTTGCACGCATAGCAGTTTTGGTTTCCAGGTGCTTTTGTGGGCAATACAGGTGCATTCGTGGGCAATCCGGTGTCTTCGTGGGCAATTCAGGTGCATTCCTGTGGAAGTCACAGTGCCAAAGAACAGCAAGGGACAAGGTTGACGCGCATGATCTGACACTACTGAGCGAACGGAAGAATGATTCGAATGGCAGGACCAGCTCATTCGTTGCAGGATGCGGAGCAGGAGTCGGAGACCGCCAGTGCCATGGAAACTTGGGATGCTGACGTGCAGCGTACACTGTGTGAGCCGACTGTGCTGTTGTACACGACAGGAACTTGGCCAGTAGCTGGTGTGTGGCACGCCATCTTTCTTGGCCTTCGGCGTCTCCCACACCCTGTGCGTAGCTCTCTCGGACGCAGAAAAGTCAGGTGATGCGGCAGTAAAGCAATCTTCTTACCTCGAGACGTCGTTTTCTTGCACTCGGTTTTCCAGATTGCCACTCGAGCCCTGCGGGCTCTCGTGGCAATCTGGAAAACCTCGTGCAAGAAAACGACTTTTCTCTCGGTGAATAAATAGCTATTTTTCCATCTGTCTTTGTCAAGAGCTGCGACGCAACTATTCTTATCCCTGAGGGCGATTCCCCTACTATGAATACCCTAAGCGGAAATATTCTGAGCCGGAATAGGTCCAGACCGGAAATAAATTCAAGAGTGAAATGTCGTACATGTCCGACATAGTTTCAAAAGTTGTCTTATATGCCCGACATAGTTTCAAAGTTGTCTTTGGGCTGACTATTTTTTATTTTTGGCTCGCGCTCGCGCGCGCCCGACTTTTTGCGAAACCTCCAGGGATTATCTGTATGGTTAAAAAAATTTTTTTTCACCAAAAAAAAAAAGATTTCTGAAAACAGGCCGGTGAAAAAAAAAATTTTAACCATGGGGATTTCTGGTGAAAACTTTTTGGCAAGGGACCCAGGCTACAGGCTCAGATCCTGGAGTCGTAGTTGCTGTTTTGTGTGTACACAGCCTGGTCCAGAAATATCTATGGGGCATGAGGGGCGTTGGGATTAGCGTGTTGGGGGGCGCCTGTCGTGAGCAGCTTCGCCCTGCCTCGATTCGTTGAAAGGCGTTGAGGCCATCATGCCGCAGTGCCCACTGGGACTGACAAGTGAAGGCTACAACAAAGTGGAGAAGCAGCAGCCAGATTGTGTTTTCCATCACACCCAGTAATCAGTCACTGGAGGATCGTTTGCTATCCTGAAGCTCACAGGCCTGAAAGGATTTTGAAACTAAAAGAGATGTCGCTCACCGCATTTGGTTAGTGGTGCTGCCACTGTGGTCGACACTGTGCTAACGTATGACTACTGTGTGGGACACTGCTTGCTTCAGCAATCCATGCTTCCCACGCGCAGCGTGGAGAAAAAATTTTTCTGGCCATATCAAAGATTTTTTAACCGGGATTTTTCAGAATTTCGGGGATTAGAATAACCCCTGAAAACCTCGCAAAAAAAAAATACTCGAGGGACTGCCTTGTGCTCATTTCGAAGGAGGCTAGAGGGGGAGAAAACAATACAACTACAAAGTGGGTTGTTGAACGCTTACGCCCGCCACTAAACCCAGGGTTACCTGTGTTTCGTGTGGGCTACAGCACATTTACCTCCTTTGATCTATCGCAACTGGCAGTCTCCTCAAGCATTTCCTACAAAGCAGGTGCTTATACAAAAAAAAAAAAAAATTAGTTAGGAAAGAAAGAAGACTTTAAGTTCGTACTGAATGCGAATGACAGAGAACCAAATAGTCTTTTATTTTCGGTTAGTCAACCTCGGCGACCGCGCAGGAAACGTCTTCGAAGAAGAAGTCTCACGTACACTACGTACAGAGAAAAGTTTCCCCTCCCACCCACCCAGAGAATGCCTCAACGGAATTACCCGACTGGACCGGAAGTCATCCGCATGTTGAAAGCTGAAATGGACCGTGAACCGCAGGCAGAGTCCGTGATGACAGACCTGACGGTAAGCCGGAAAAGGAAGCTGGAGCACCTTTCGACACTGTGTCCGCTTGCAGCACGGTCTAGCGTTGAACGGGCTGCTCAGTCGCTCACGACTTCCTCGGTCGAAGCAGGGACCTGGCAGCAGTACTTCGTTGCTGTACGGTCCTGGACCAACTTTGCGGACGCAATCAACTGTCGCCATTTTCCCATAGGGTCGGAAGAGTTGAGGCTATTCGTGACGACGCATACGAACGCCGGCTCTGCCGAGTGCACGATTTCTGCCTTGGAAAAAGTGCAACGATTCCTCGGAATCAACGAGCCGCTCCGAAACCCCCTCGTGAAGGATGTCCTCCAAGGGGTGAGGAGGACACAGAAATTAAATTCCGCTCCTTCGAGGGGTCACTCGGAGCCGTTGCTCCCACTCGTCCCGCGCATTTAACGTACATTTAATGCCGCGTTCGCGCAAACAGAATACGTGGTTACGGTCCTTAGCTGGCCTGCTAAAGCTGTGGGACAGAGCCGACGGCGCAGCCGCTGCTAGCAGGGGCGGCCTGTGCGGGACTGACTAAGCGACGGAGGCGGCAGGTGCGCAACCGTGGCTGTGAGTCTATCAAACGGAGCTCAGCTGGCGGCGAGCAAGCTTGCGTTTGCTGGCCGACCGCGCCATTCAGCTCACGTGTCTATTGGATTGTCCCAATGGCTCTTATCCCAATGGACCTTGGCGCAGCTCCCGAAAGGAGGAGGGCGGGGAGGAAGCTCCGAACGGGAGCTAGCCTCACCACCCGCGTTCCCTTCGCGACATCAGAGAACGGAAGCGCTGCCAGGACTAGTCAGCGGTCGGCCCTAGCGCACTTCGCTACTGCTGCGTCAACAACACGCTGGTCGACTTCCCCCCTTCTGCAGGCTGCCCCGGACGGGGAGTCCCGCCCCAAGCGTGTAGGAGCCCGCGTGGGCAGGGCCGCGATGTTATTCCCGGGACCTTGTCAAGCACGCGTTGCCCGGGGCGACGTAGTTGTCCCCACGCCGAGACGGTAGACTCGTCTTCGTCACCTAACCACAGCGTGAAAGCCACCACCGTCTCGGCCACGAATCCGGGGAAAACAAAATGTTTCCCCCGTAGAACAGATACCCAGTTGTAGATTCGTCAAGCCTCGCAGATTCCCTCGGAAAGTCCGTGAGAAGTAATGTTCAGGCGCGTTCTACTTCTGAAGACGGGTTGCAGCTGGAGCCGGCCCATCCTGCCGAAGAGCACCGACGTCGCAAAGCTCAGCTTTACCGCCAGGGAGGCTTCGGGAGCCTGCCCGCGAACCTTCGTCATGACCTTCACCAATGCGTTGTAGTGCGCCGCGCCGCCGCGGCCTACAGCCTTTTCACCCTGAGAGTCCAGGGGCCTGTTCGCCGGGAAGTCAGCACGTATGACATGCCTCGACCTTGCCAGGACGTTGGCGGTGCAGCAGCTCTTCTTCGGTGATCTCGGACTGACCGGGCGGGCCAGGCGAGTGGATGACGTACCCACTAACTCCGATACCGGTCAGCCCGTCCTGAGGTGATGCAGCAGGTGTCGGCGCCTCAGATCCCGCGGCATCTCGTACGGGGGGGGGGTCCACGTCGCGCAGACGCGGACCTCTCTTTCCAGCCGGTCAAGAAATTCGCTGCGGTGTTTGAGGTGACGCAGCAGGGCGTCGACGCCCTGGATACCCAGATCCCGCATCTTGTCTGGCAGGTCAATGAGGGCCCCGTGCGGCGGAAGTTGCGAGGATCTCTTGGTGGTGTCGTTGTGCAGGAGTCGCTGCGGTTGTTCCGACGTGATCTGTGACATCTGTCCCACGCCACCGGTACGGCGCCGAAGGCGCGCTCGGCGAACTCATACCTCCTCAGCACGTTTCGGGGCTGGAACTTCCTTTTGCGGGCCAGAAGCCGACAGACGGCGCTGCAACAACGCAGCGTCCGAAGTGAGAGACGAGTTGGAGTGGTTGCTAATGCGCGGATGATGTGAGTCCCTTCCGCGTTGATGGAGTGACGACGAGCTTTCAGATATTAAACAAGGGCGGGAAAACACCGCCTGCGAGTCAGCCCTATGCGCCAAGGCCGAACCCGACTGGTGGCCCTCCTGGGAGGTACGTAAGGGCTGCACGCCTTCTCCCCTGGCCGCTTGATCCCTCTGAACACCTTCCGATCCACGAGGTCGTCGGGCTTGAACTTGAAGTAGTGTGAAAGAGAGCGTTTGTGGCATCGACGAGCTCTGGTGTGGGGATCAGCTGACCGTATGCGATATCGACTGCACGACATGCGGATGAATGCACGTCAGGTATCGCTCGATGTACATTAGCATCGCGCTCGCATCGTGTGTGGCTGTCTCCGGAGAGAACCGATGCAGCAGGTTGATGTCGCGTCGCCCTGCCAGGCGGGCTTACTTGCGCGCCACAAACCGCTTCACCTCCTCCTCGATCTGCGCAATGGCCACTAGGCCGTCCTGCTCCTCTCTGCGCCTCATGCTCGTGCTGACGCGTGCGGACTCACCGGGACCTCTGCTGGGCCCGCGTGTGTCGACCAGGGTCGATCGACGCGCGCAACCGGGGCACCAGAGACCACCCTGTCAAATCCGGAAGCTTAAAGGCGGGTAACCGATAGCACGCTAAGTCTATCAGAAGTCACGCGCGACAACTTGGGCAGGCCAGAGGCCACAAAGTCAAACCCAGACGCTCAAAGAAGACGAAATAACTGATAGCAGGCCAGGAACCACTAAGTCTGTCAGAGCCCCGCACGGCAGCCAGGGCAGGCCACAGACCACCATGTCGACCCCTGAAGCTTAAAAGGAGGCGGGTAACCGATAGCACGCTAAGTCTATCAGAAGTCACGCGCTGCAACTGGGGCAGACCAGAGGTCACTGTCAAACCCGGAAGCATAAAGAAGGCGGGTTAGAGTTTAGAGGCGATTCTCGCACGCTCCACTTGCCGCGATACGACGGCCTTGGCCCGCATCGGGTTGCCAAGGGCCTCCAGTGCGTCAAGCTTCCTTTTCAGGGGCAGACTCCTGTCAAGGTCTTCTTCACTGGGCTGGTCCAGTTCTGCCAGAGCCCGTTTTATCATCTCGAAAACCTCGGGTGCTTGCTTTGTAGGAACACTCGAAGAGGCCGCCAGTTGTGAAAAACACCAAACACCAAGAACAAAACCCGGGTAAATCTTGGGTTCAGGGTAGTGCGGTCAACGAACATCTCTGCTTTTCCTTCTTCGTTCTCGTGCTAGGGTATTCCGAAGAGGCGCTTGCTTTGCAGGAACACTCGAAGAGGCCGCCAATTGTGAAATCGTTTAACTTTAGCTCGAAAAAAGAAGGTGGGATAACTGATAGCAGGCCAGGGACCACTAAGTCTATCAGAAGCCACGCGCAGCAACCGGGCAGGCCACAGACCACTAAGCCAAACCCGGAAGCTTGAAAAAAGAGGACTAAGTCTATCAGAATTCACGCTGAGCAACCGGGACAGGCCACAGACACTGAGTCTAGCCCGGCAGCGCGCGCAACCGGGGAGGCCAAAGACCCCCATGTCACCCGGAAGCTTGAAAGAAAAAGAAGGCGGCAACCGATAGCAGGACAGCGACCACTAAGTCTATCAGGAGTCACGCAGAGCAACCGGGGCAGGCCAGAGACCACTAAGTCAAACCCGGAAGCTCGAAAAACAAAAGAGAAGGCGGGGAAACTGATAGCAGGACAGAGACCACTAAGTCTATCAGAATTCACGCCGGGCAACCGGCTGACTATGTCAACCGGAAGCCGAAGAAGGCGGGTAACCGATAGCACGCCAAGTCTATCAGAGGTTACGCGCGCAACCGGGGGGGCCAAAGACCCCCATGTCACCCGGAAGCTTGAAAGAAAAAGAAAGCGGCAACTGATAGCAGGACAGAGACCACTAAGTCTATCAGGAGTCACGCAGAGCAGCCGGGGCAGGCCACAGACCACTAAGTCAGACCCGGAAGCTCGAAAAAAAAAGAAGGCGGGGTAACTGATAGCAGGACAGAGACCACTAAGTCTATCAGAAGCCACGCCGGGCAACCGGGCCGACGATGTCAGCCCGGAAGCCTAGAAAAGAAGGCGGTTAACCGATAGCACTAGGTCTATCAGAAGGGGCGGCACCCGTGTCAATCCGGGCGCCCGACAGCCGCTAAGGGCAAGAGGCGTCTATGAGCGGCCACTGTGGGCAAGCATATTCGACCTTGGTAGTGTCGCCAATTCCGGAAAGCGACAGAGCCCGAAACCCCCGGACAAGAAAATGCGTGTCCTGTTCGGTGGGTTTCGTCTCTGCCGGCGCTTTGACGAAATTAGCTGGCATTAAATTCCCAGGAAAAAGGAAGATGGATGCCATCACGTCGAAGCTTCTCGACAAGATCGTAGACGATACCTCCCCTATCACGGGCCCCAGCAGCTCCCTACGGGAGTTTTGACACCTGGCTGTCTTGTCGTACGTGTTTCTGCTGCGCACGCAAGACGAGGCGATTCCGCTTCGCAGAGGGCTCGAAAGCGACTCACCGGCGAAGGCGCTACAAGACGTCAGGGCTTCGAATCGACACATCTTCAAATATAAACAAGAATTGCATATCGTGTTTAAAAAGCGAAAGAACATCCGTCAAGGGGAAATGTTGGTACGGGGCTGCATGTGCAGAACTAGAGAGGTTGTCGTAGGATGGCGGGCAATTTGCCCAGTACATCAAATATGGCCGTACATCCGGGACAATGTTGCTCATGGTGCAGCGATATTTGGCATGAAATACCCCGACATGCTGGAAGCGGTAAAAAGAAAAGCCGCGATATTTCAGCAGCCCGTGATTGGATGGGGAACACAGAGTTTCCGCAGGGGTGCTGCTCAGGATGTGAACGAGGATAACCCCGAGTTGGCTGTCCTTCTGAAGGCAGGAAGTTGGAACTCGAAAACCTTCGGGGAGTACCTAGACTGGTGTAAGATCCAGAAAAAAGGCATGGAAATGGTAGCCCAGCGCGATCAAGATACGGAGAGCGAGTGAATCGACTGGGGGTGAAAACATCTCTGTCGAAGACCTGGATTCCTCAGTTTCGGAGCGTACCAGATGCAGATCTTACTCGGAGTGGCTGCGTATCGCCCGAACTTACCCATCGCAGACGAGTCGTCCAGGAAGAAAGACTCGCCAAAAGATAGTATGAAGATGTTATGTCTTGTAACACAGGGAGCTGCGCAGGGCTTGCGCCATCACTGCCGTCTGAGACGAAGAGGTGACCGCGACAATAAAGGGACTTTTATAGTTATCGACACAGCGCGCAGACAATCCAATGGAACGACCCGTACCAATGCGCAGCGTGCACGGGCGACGACCAATCTTGACAGTCTAGAAGGAGGCCGACCATTTGGACGAACGACAACCAACATGTAGAGTGACATGAGCGGGCAGCGACGAACGCGAATTTTAAAGGATATTTTTATTTCAGATAGTCAACCTCGGCCAGGATGGCCGCCTCGCATCGACTACCTTAACAGGGTTGTATTTCTCCTCCCGCCCACCCAGAAGGTTGCCGTCTGCGCGTTGCGGTGCAGAGAGACGTATGATGCCCATTCATCGGGCTGGATGGGAAAATGGCACGATACGATGTCTGCGTGCCTAACCCACCCTCGCAAGGCGACCAAGTACTGGTCCCAGGAACCAGTCGATATGGAGGCGATTCTCGCACGCTCCACTTGCCGCGATACGACGGCCTTGACCCGCATCGGGTTGCCAAGGGCCTCCAGTGCCTCAAGCTTCCTTTTCAGGGGCAGACTCCTGTGAAGGTCTTCTTCACTGGGCTGGTCCAGTTCTGCCAGAGCCCGTTTTATCATCTCGATGACCTCGGGGCCCGAGGGGAGCTGTCGCTGGGGTGCGTCCATCTCCGCTTTCTTTGTTTTCTCCGGGTCCGCGACGTCCGCCATAGAGAAGATTCAGAGATTCTAGGCATCAAGGACACCATCCGGTCCAAGGTGCTGAATGACGTTTTCGCCTCGCACCGGAGGAAACAAGTTCGCAAGCGCAGGATGGACGCCATAGACGGCCCCCTCCTCGACAAGATAGTAGAAGACCGCCGGGCCATACTATCGGCGAAACTTCGGTCTTCGTCAGGATAACCTGCATTGCGTTCGTTTTCCTTCTGAGAGTTCAGAACGAGGCGATCCCCCTCCAGAAGGGCTTAGCAACAGACGTGCCAGCTGCCGTACTCGAGGAACTGAGGACGTCAGGGAGGCACAGCTCCGTCTTCAAGTTCAAAGACAGACTGTACGTGGCACTCAGAAGGCGTAAAAATAAACCGGGACGTGTTAGACAGAGGGTGCACATGTGGAGAGGGCACAGTGAGAAAGGGATGGCGAGCCATCTGCCCAGTGCATGTGTACGCCAGGGACAACGTCCCGGAGGGCGAAAGGATGAACCTGATACCCTACGTGGCATGTTAGCATCTCTGAAGGAGAAGGCATCACACCACGCGACACCGACGGTCGGATGGGGTACGCACAGCTTGAGGCGCGGGGCTGCCTAAGATCTGAACGATCTCAACCCCAACCTGGCTCTACTGCTCAGTGCTGGATCATGGCAATTTTCGGCCTTCAAAGCCTACCTGGATTGGAATAAAATGCAGACAAGAGCCATGGATAATGTCGCTCAAGCTGGAGCGTCACCTGATTCCGGTTCCGAGGACAGCGATTACGCTGAGTAAAGCTTTCGAGTTCGCGTGGTCAGGCAACGTTTACACGTCGCCATGAGGCCATTTGCAAACGTGAAAGGACGATGTTTCCACACCGTCGTTGTGTCATGTCCTTGCGCCGCCTTCTCCAGGGTGAAGAACCTAGGCGGACGGCTTGGAGACCTCATCAGATGCGGGTTTAGCGTCGTGCGATAGCGCACGTGACATCGCGCTCGCAGGCCTGCGAGATTAGCGTCGCGAAACCGCTCCGATTCATCCCATCGCAGACTTGAGGATTTCCGTGAAGAATCGAAAGTTCAAGGAGAACGGAACGTTCTAATAGTTAGAGGTAGTCCCAGTAATAAAAAATAGTTTGGGCAGGGTCGACATGACAACTCGGACGACTCCGCCACTTCTGGGTCTGGGCCACTTCGGGCACTCGGAAATTTTTGAGTCATCCCGGACGCTAAAGTCCCCGCCTGGGAATCTGCAAACTGCAGACACGACTCCAATGGCGGCCAATACCAGGTGCCCAGCCAAAAGGGATCTCAACCATAGTTGGGACAGCCCCAGGGCTGGCTGTTTTTGGCATGGCAAGAAACTATGCCTTGAACGATGCACGGTCGTGCAAGAAAATGAGAACCCTTCAAGAAGAGTCACAAGACTTTCAATTCTGTGGTGCAGACGATGCCCATTGGAGCACCTGTGCAGCACTACGGCTGCACAGGCGCAACACTGCTACAAAGGAAGGAAGGTAGGGAAACGAGAACTGCTTGCAAGCGAGTCGGATGAGCCTGTGCTCTGTTTGTGTGGAAAGCCATCTAACTGCGATTGACTGAGGCTGAGGGGCGAAGAAGAACCCCTTGTGTTATGAGACTGTACCTGGCCCGGAATCTGGGGTCATGGGACGATGGGCCCTACTACTGCTGGCACTGAGCTTGTTTCCTTCCAGTTTCCTGGCATCTGCAATGAACTTCACGAAGCCGGGAGCGTCGACACTCGTTGCACAGATTCAGGCCGCAGGTTTCAGTGGAGTACTCTTCTCCCTGTTGCGAAAGCAGGATCCCTACCGACAGCGTAGACCATGGGTGGCTACAGCCACCGGTGGTTGCCATCCTAGTGGCTGTCGGTGGTTATTCCTCTCCTACGCTGTCGGTAGGGATCCTGCTTTCGCAACAGGGAGAAGAGTACTCCACTGAAACCTGCGGCCTGAATCTGTACAAACGAGTGTCGACGCTCCCGGCTTCGGGAAGTTCATTGCTGATGCCAGGAAACTGGAAGGAAACAATGCGAATAAGCAGTTCCACAGCCTAGAAGGTGCCCACAGTGTGGCAGATGCGTCCAAAAGGATAGGCAAGCTCACAAGCTCAGTGCCAGCAGTAGTAGGGCCCATCGTCCCATGACCCCAGATTCCGGGCCAGGTACAGTCTCATACCACAAGGGGTTCTTCTTCGCCCCTCAGCCTCAGTCAATCGCAGTTAGATGGCTTTCCACACAAACAGAGCACAGGCTCATCCGACTCGCTTGCAAGCAGTTCTCGTTTCCCTACCTTCCTTCTTATGTAGCAGTGTTGCGCCTGTGCAGCCGTAGTGCTGCACAACAATGGGCATCGTCTGCACCACAGAATTGAAAGTCTTGTGACTTTTATTGAAGGGTTCTCATTTTCTTGCACGACCGTTCATCGTTCAAGGAATAGTTTCTTGCCATGCCAAAAACAGCCAGCCCTGGGGCTGTCCCAACTATGGTTATGGAGATCCCTTTTGGCTGAGCACCTGGTATTGGCCGCCATTGGAGTCGTGTCTGCAGTTTGCAACTATTTCCGAGATGACTCAAAAATTTCCGAGTGCCCGAAGTGGTCAGGTGACCCAGAAGTGGCGGAGTCGTCCGAGTTGTCATGTCGACCCTGCACAAACTATTTTCTTTTTTCAACTATTTTTCTTTTAGCCACATGCAGTGTGTGAGGAAACTGAACCGCCCAAGTAGGACCTTCTGATCATGATCATTTGCCAAATTTGCCACCTGAAACCACGTCCAGGATTTGGGCTCAGGGCAGTGCGGTCAACGAAACGAGAGATTCCGCAAAAATTCGGACGCGCGCGAGCGCGAGCCAAAAATAAAAAATAGTCAGCCCTAACAATTAATTGTAAACACGAAAGAGAACGCTGGCAGCGTGTTTGGGAGAAGATTAGCCTACCGATCATATTCACTCACTATCACTCACTAACAGGCTAATCCTCCCCCGGCACGTACAAACAAAAAATGGCACTTACTCGGACTGATATCCTCGAGGATGAGGTCAACTGGGGCACTGTGCCCGTTTGCAAGCTACCGCGCTGCGCGGAGTTTGATGGCGGGGATTGACTGCGTGTTCCCCTCGTGCATCATCGCCCACCTGCCGGAGCAGTCGACGAGCCACCTGTGGGTTCCTAGCCTCTCCGTCCTGCCTGAACAAGAAGCTAGGGGCGGATACCGCCGGTTTCTCCGCGGGTATAAAGGACGACGACTGGTCATGCCCAGTCTGTTGCTGCCTGGCCCACAGGAACGACCGCGCAGCCTACCCGATTCTTGAGGAGGCGGTAGAGTTTCCCCCCTTCCGCCGACAAGACGACGAGGAAAGTGTGGGTGCGGATGCCGTCCAGGCGGTCCTGGACAAATTGCCCGAAGGACCCTGGCGGGAACCGTTCGCCCACCTCCTTTCCGGGCTGCACAGGCAGCTTGCCGTTACCCAGGGCCAACTCCGCAAGGTGGAGTCCGACGCGGCCCTGGCCCAGAAGGAAGCCGAAGAAGCGGAGCAGGCCGAGATCGACACTCGGCGGGTGTTTGACGTGGAAGCCGTTGCTGAATTCGCCGACTTGGCGCCTGGCCCTCCGTAACCACGTCCAGAGGCGTTTCGGCGAGGCGGCGGAGGTGAACGAGCAACTCGCCGCTCACCGCCACGAGCTGCGCAGCACCTACGACGTGCTGTAGTCCTTGCTCCCCGAGGCCGTCCACCGTCCTGGGGTGATGCAGGCAGCCGTGACCCGCATGGATTCGAACCGCCTGCGATACAGGTCCGGCGAAACCCCCGAGGCTTCGGTCCTCTATGAGGCCCGCGCACGCAAGACGAAGTACAACGACATGGACGAGCGTTGGGCAATCAACTTGCAAAACGCGCTTCTTCAGGTAAAGCCGCAAAGCTCGCGGGAAGGAGCAAAAAAGGAAGTGGAGCGGGAGGGTCGTTCAAAGAGGACAAGAAGGGAGTGACTAGGCTCACCTGCTCCGGTCTTCGAACGCCTCCCCCTCCCAGCTTCCAAGATCCGAAAAATAGATCGAGTCACCCCCAAGCAGGTCCTGGGCCTCCTACGGAGAGTGATGGACAGGGCCTCGCTGTGTTATGCCAACACGGCTGCTCTGTCCAGTGTGCAAACCCGCAGCGATGCCTTCATCGCCCGGGTCAAGAGGAGCCACCCTCACCTGTCAGAAGACCTCGTCTTCCTGATGTGGCTCCAACTCAAGTTGGAACGGAAGGACATTGCTCCCGTGTCCGCCCGTCAGTATATGACGTACCGAAATATGCTGAAGGTCGATCCGGCGACCGCCTTCCGGAGGGCATTGGCCCGCGAACTAAAAGAGTTCGAACGGAGGGCCCAGGACTCCCGTGTCCTGGTCAACAACCAACAGGTGTGGGGGGCTATAGCAAAGATGACCGGTCTACACTGTGCTGCGCTGGCTACACAGTGGAGCCTTGGCGCCCGGTTCATCGACCTCATTCGGCTCGAGACCTCACAGGTCGTGGCCTGCCCCAAGAACCCCCGCCTCATCCTAGTCGTCCTGGTGTACGGGAAGACGGGCAGAGGCGGCAAGGGCCAGCCACTGTTGGTGGAGAGGGCGGGCCGATTCACCCGTTGGATGTTGGAGTGGTGGAATCGGCGAGTGAAGTCGGGAAAGAAGTACATGTTCTACCCCGAGCTCCGGACAACACCCTACAACGAGGTGTTGACAGTTCAGCTGGGTCTGAAAACCCACGGCATACGGCATTCGGCCCTTACCTGGGTGGCCCGGCTCGCGGACGACGGGGAGGATTCGGCACGAGTAGTGGGCCGTCACAAGCTGGTCGAGACGACTCGCCAATATATTCCTCACTACCTCTGGGGCAGTGCTCAGGGTTCTGTTGCTCCCCTCAAACTGCTCCAAAGGTGACCTGCCCGGTGCATCGGACAGCTGGTCCCGCAGAGGACGAAACAAAATCGGCTGAAGAGCCCTCAGTCGCGTGGCCTGTCACCTTGAAAGACTTCTCTGACCTCTACGACTATGCCGAAACGTGGCTTAGTCAGGATCATGACATCCCGAAGCCGAAGACAGCCACATGCTACGGGGGCGTTGTAGCTCCGGCTGTGTCGAAGTCCTCAAGCTTGTATCTCCCGGGCCTCAGGACACATTTCGAGTGGGTGAAGGAAACGAAGATCCGAAGTCACATAGGCGACACCCGACCCTCTGCACCCGGTCCCCCAAACAGGAAGATGGCTCCACACGTGGCCCGCCTCCTGGAGCTCGGCATCGTTGAAAACGTTCGCAGAAACGACTCTGAGAGGTGGTGTCATTCCGCCTTCTGTGTCGAGAATCTAAGCAAGGTCAGCTCCCGAAGGCCGCGCCCCCGCCACAGACGCCGGGGCACATGCCGCTCCCCGCCACCCCACCGACTCTACCGCGGCCCTGTTCGGACCATCTCCGCCGGCGGCGCGCCGCGTTTCGTTCGCTGAGAGCGACGCCCGGATGATGGCGACCTCAGGGACTGCGGCTCCACCGAGAGCAGCCGAGGCGGCGACTCAGACCGCATGGACCGCCTGCAGCGGCAGGTCGAGCGCCTCACCGAATTGGTGATGGCGGCTCTCCCGACGCGCGACTCGCCGCGGCCTGAGCCTGTCCCCGCGGCGACGACTCACCCCGCACGCGACGCGCCTCCTGGTTGCCCCGCGCCTCCGCCGGTAGCGATGCCCGTTGGGTCCTTCCCCGCCGCCGCGGCCACGCCGCTGGACTCCTGTCCCTGCCCAGCGCCCCGTCAGGGGCCGCTCGCAGGCCAGCTCCCGCCACCTCCGCCTCTTATCGACGTCTCTCGGTTACCCCAGGCTGTCCTGCTGCCGGGCTCCTCCTGCGGCCTCTTGCGGGCCATCGAGGACGCCGCGCCGCCAGTGTACCGACACCATCCGTACGCTGAGCTCTACCAGCCCCGCGCCGAGCCCCCCCAGCCCTACGCTGGGTCTTCACAACCCCTTCCGGATTTTCCGGAGGGCCCGCCTTCGCTGGGGGAGGGCGGGTCGGTCCAAGGCTCCCCCACGCTCCTCTCCCCCGGGCCAGAGCTCCTCGACCCCCAGCTCTGGGTCGGCCTCAGCCCCATCGAGAAGTCGCTGGCCCTGGTGCACATCCGCGACTTTTTCGCCGACATCCTCGATGCCATCCCGAGCGTCGCCAACGACGCCCAACATCTCACCAACCATGTCACCACCATCATGCGGCTATTGGACGACACCACCGACCAGATGCCCTCGTTCTGCTGGGAAGGGACACCATTCACCGGATGATGGTCCTGAAGACAGCTCTGAAAGGTTGGTCTCTTGCAGGCAGCCTCCAGCACCGGCATCAGCACGAGGCCGGGTTTCCTCCGTTTCTACGGAGCGTCTTCCAAGCTCTACAGAAAGCCGAGGAGCAGCCCGCCTCGAAGCCGCCCAGGAAGCGCAGCCCGAGGCCCCGCACCCGACACTCGGCGAAGCTCTTCCCCCCGACGCTCCCCAGGCCCCTCAGCGGACGAACGCAACCAGGAGCAAGGCCAAGCAGTAGACGCCGTGAACCGCTTCCCTCCTCCGGTCTCGGGGCGATGCGGACGTCCCCTCCTCTCCTCTCTCACCCGGCGAACGGAACCGTCTTGTCCGGACTGCGAACGCGTACGTGGCGGATGCACTGGCGCTGTCCACACGACGCGGGATCCACTCCGTGTACCGGCGCTTTCTGGAGTTCCGGCGTCACTGGGATGCGGAGGCAGATTCGCAGCTCGATGTCCCGACGGCGCTGGTCTTGTTCGTGACCCGTTTGCTCTCTCGTGGAGACATCTGCGCTGCCTCGGCAGTACAGTACGTCGTCAACGTACAGTCGGCCGAGAAGCGGTTGGGGCGGCCTGTCGACAGCCAGCTCGTCAGGGACTTTGTCAGGTCTCTGAAACGGGCCGGCGCGATGAAGCCGTCGAAGCAGGCTGTACCGGTGACGAAGGACGAGCTGCATCTTGCCGTTGCCCTGGAAGCGGACCCCAGGGTGCGTGTTGCGCTGGCTTTGGCCTGGCAGGGTGCCGCCCGCGTGGACGACGTGCTGACGAGAAAGGCAGAGCACGTCACCGAAAGTGCTGGTTTCTGGGCGGTGAACTGGGTGGGCTCGAAGTCGGATCCTTTCCGTCTCGGCCAGGTGACAGGAGTGATTCTTCCTCCAGCCCAGGACCAGGAGCTCCGGACGCTGTTGTCGCAAACACCTCCGGGACGCCTCCTGTTCCCGGACCTCCCTTTCCGACGAGTTGTGACCGCGCCGAAGCGCGCGAACATCTCCGGCCATTCTCTCCGGCGGGACGCCCTGTTTCACCTCCTGAGAAGCGGGATCGACCTGAAGGTGATCCAAAGTGTGTCGCGCCATACGACGCTGAGTGCGCTAATGCGATACCTTCCGGAGGCCGAGGTTCCGCTCGTCCGGAACACCGCGAGGGCGTCGGCATGCCTTCGTCTTGAGCCCCCTTTCCCGTTTAAGCCGCCCAAGAAGTTCCCCGACCCGTTGGCTACGTTCTACCAAGGGCCGGGAGAAGGTCCCGAAGAAGGCTTGCCCCCCTCGATGTTCACTCCCTTTGTTGGTGTTGCTTACGGGGGTGAACTTCTCATCAGCAACCTCACGGCCGTCCCGCGTAAGCGTTCAACAAAAAAGACCAACTTTGTAGTTGTATTGTTTTCTTCCCCTCTAGCCTCCTTCGAAATGAGCACAAGGTAGTCCCTCGAGTATTTTTTGCGACAACCAATTTCTGCTTCCCTGGAGACAGTATTTGTTACAGCTAAAAAGAATGTTGGCAGCGGTTTAACCAGAACACATGTAGGTTAAATCGCACAAACAAAAAAATAATTGCTCGTACTATGGCTTGTGAGTTCAAGGCCGTGGATTGGTCCCCGATCCAGGTTGTCCGCGCCCCCGACGAGTGGGAGGCCGCGGAGGAAGACGTCGACTGCTGTGTCGATTGTGGAAAAATCCACACCGCGGGGGCGTTCTGTGCCCGATGCGGGAAACGGGGTCTGGCCACCTGCCTCAAAGCGGCGCTCCCAAGGGAAGTCGCGCCCCTGTTTGTAGACCACTTAGCGGCGGACGGGTGGGTTTGCCCCGCCTGCATAGTGGCGGTGCATCAGGCTGGCACCACTCTTCAAGAAGAGTTTCGCGTCCGGATCGCTCGTGCTCAAGAGCACGACGCTCCGCCGAGCTTGGCTCAAGAGCCATTGCTCGCTGCCGTTGAGGAGGGCCCGGTCAAGACCGCTCTCCTCGCTTTGTTCGCCCAATCTGCCTTCCAAAGCCTCCCGATGGCTGCGCAGGCCGCACCGGTCATGACCGAGGCGGTGGACCCACGCCGAGTCATGACTTGGGTGGAGGGGTTGGCGACGGCTCCGGGGCGCCAAGTCATCCTGTCCGAAGTAAAGGGCAGATACGCCTACCATTTGGTTCCCGAGAACCCCCACGACGCGGGGAGCGTGGTCGACCACGAACGCCGGACGCATTTCGTGACGCTCATTTCCCTTATGCCGTTGGCCTACCGGACCCCGCCCATCCCCAGGTGCTCCATCACATCATGGTCCGCCTGGAGGCCCTGCGGCTGAAGTGCTTACGCTAACGGGATCGAATTCCAGATTGCGTGGGAGACCCGGTTCGGGTCTTTGGACTACACCGACTTCACGAAGTCGGCTCTGGTCCCTCAAAAAAGGCGGACCAGAGGGACGAAAGGAGGGAGCACCCCTCGAAGAGGCCGCGGAAGTGAATTGCGGCGAGCGCTTCCGTTCCCACCGGCCTGCCTTCGGAGGGTTTGTGGAACGAGTTGGCAGCGAGGTCACGACCTCGGAAAAAGGACTCCGCGTGCCCCGATCAAGATCGGTTCCGGACGGACCAGGAGTCACTACTCCTCGCGTTGCAGAAGTGCTACAAGAGCACCCCTGCTATGCTGTCGGTGGTGAGCCGTGCTCACAGGTACGCAGTGGAGGCCCGCCGGTTTTACCCCGCATTGTCCGACGAGGAGGCTTTCCTCATGTGGGTGAACCGGAAGATGATGGCCGGCGAGCTCACTGCCGAATCTGCCCTCCAGTACGCAACGTACTTCAGGATGTCCCGGGTGGACTGGATGGGTGCTTATCGCCGTTCGGTCAAGCTGACCATGGAACAGTTCGAGGGCCGACGCACCCGCGACGCCGGACGGACTCCGACCAAGGCGGCGATACAGTTGGTAGTCTCACGAGGCTCGTCCTTGCACGCCATGGCCCTCCGGTTCCAGTGGTCGACGGCTTGCAGGTTCGTGGATCTGCAGCGGATTCGGCTGGACCACATGTGGTCGGTGGACACAGGACAGGTCATGATCCTGTTCGTCGGCGGGAAGACCGACCCTACCTCAAGAGGCCAGGGTCTCTTGCTACCGCGAAGCGGTCCTTTTCTGACGCCTTTCTGGGAATGGATCACGATCCATCGGCCGGCCCTGGGCACCAAGGCGCCCCTGTTCCCCAACCTGTCACGACAGGCCTACAACAGTTTCCTACAAGAGGAGCTGGGGGTGTCGTCGCACCGCATCAGACATGCCGCGCTGAGCTGGGTGGCCCTCCTGGAGGGCGAGCAGACGGCGATGAACGTGGGGCGACACCTGAATCCCAGGACGACGCGCTTATACACTCCGCATCACCTTTGGCAGCCGGTCCTGCTCTCAGCCCCGGGCACAGCTGCCTTGCAAAGGACTGGGTGAACAGCGGCCCCGCCAAACAATCGCTGTGGCCGCGTCATCTCGACAAGATCCTGCAGGGGTATGACTACGCCAACGGCTGGCTAGACGCGAGTAGCGGGAAACGGGTCACGAAGGCCTCGTATGACGGAGAGATCGCCGCGACCGCCCCGCCGTTCAATCACGAAGCGCTTTTGCAGGATTTCCCCAGCCTCCGCAGCAACATGAGGTGGGTCCTCGACGCCGCGTTCATCGCCGCCATGCTGAAGCCGGGCTCGTTCGTATCCGGCCCGGGGCCCCGCAACTCCCGAATGATGCCGCACGTCGATCGCTTGCTTGAGTTGGAGGTCGCTGCATCGGTCCCTAAAGCGGCGTCTTCCCGCTGGTTCCACGGCGCGTTTACGGTGGACAAACGGGCTCCCGGTCAGCTGCGCTTCATCCTCAGCTGCGAATCCATCAACCGGGCTACGGCACACGTGCCTCTGCCCCCCTGCGACCTGCCCAGCTACGCCACCATCGTGACTACGGTGCTGTCCCGCAAGTGGGTGGCTGAGTTCGACTTCCGCTCCTTTTTCTTCCAGTTTGCGCTGCCTCCAGAGGTCAGGAAGTATTTCTGTTTCCGTGTTGAGGGCAGGCTGATGTGGATGACGCGCCTGCCGATGGGCTACCGTGCCGCGCCTCAGGCGGCCCAGGCGGTCTCGCTGGAGCTTGCGGTTGCCGCCGCCCAGGGTGTTGACGTTCAGGTCCTCGCGTGGATCGACAACGTGATCTTCGTGGCGGACACTGAGGCCGAAGTTATGGAGGCCTCGGCTCGCTTCAAGGCTTTGACTTCGAAGTACGGCTTGACCATCGGGAGCTGGTCTAAGCCTTCTACCCGCGCGGTGCTGCTGGGACTGGATCTCGACCTCGCAGCGAAGAGATGGCGCGTGGACCCAGCCTGGACGATGAAGGTAATGGGCAGATCTTGGAGTTCAGTGCGGCTCCCGTCCGCGTGTGGTGGAAACTGACCGGGTCTCTGCTCTGGCGTCGCCACGTGATGGGGTACCCTCTCCACGAGGTACTTCCCTGGATGTCCGCCCTGGCCTCCGGCCGCGCGTCTACCGACAGCGCGTTCTGGGACTCCGTCGCGCCTTGCCCAGCTGCGGTCAAGAGCTGCCTCGCTGCCCAGTGCTCCGACATGCGGGGTAACGCCTGGCGGCAATGGTGTAGACCGGTTTACACTCGTTCGATCGATGTCGTCTCCGACGCCAGCATGTCGGCATGGGCATTCGTGGCAGACGGGTTCCATATCTATGGGGGCTTTCCTCCGGAGTTGCACCACGCGGACATCTTCATGAAGGAGCTATACGCCGTCGTTCGGGCCGTGGAGCACGCAGTCCACGGCCAGTCGAGCATGGACATCAACCTGCTTTGTGACAACAAGGCGGTGATAGGCTGCGTACGCCGCGGCTACACGCTTCGTCAGGATGCGATGCAGCTGCTAACTCTGATCAACAAGAGCTTGGCCTCATCCAGGAGCCGGCTCAACATCAGCTACGTTCCGTCGCTCCAGAACATCGCGGATCAGTACACAAGACTGAATCGTCCGCCATGTTAGCGCCCAACATCGACTTCCCGCTTCGTCGAGTCCTCGTCAAGTGGGTCGGTTGGTTCTTCCTCCGTGTGGCATGCAAGTCATCATATCAGGCGATCAGCCGCTTTTTTGCTTCGTTTTCCGCCGGGTCCCATCCCGGGTTATCTGTCGCTTACGGTGGTGAGAAGGAGGGGGGGGTCCGAATAGGGGCCGCTCGTGCTCCGGTGCCTGTTCTTTTATGCGACAACCAATTTCTGCTTCCCTGGAGACAGTATTTGTTACAGCTAAAAAGAACGTTGGCAGCGGTTTAACCAGAACACATGTAGGTTAAATCGCACAAACAAAATCGAACCGGGATATAAGGGCACCAAATTTGTTTTGAACCGGGATATGAGGGCACCAAATTTGTTTTGGACCCAAGATACTGGGGCCAAAAATTCGAAAGAATTTCGAAAAAAGTTCGAAAAAAAATCGAAAAAAGTTCGAAAAAAGTTCGAAAAAACTTCTAAAAAAGTTCGAAAAAAGTTCGAAAAAAGTTCGAAAAAGTTCGAAAAAAGTTCGAAAAAAAATCGAAAAAAGTTCGAAAAAAGTTCGAAAAAAGTTCGAAAAAAGTTCGAAAAAAGTTCGAAAAAAGTTCGGAAAAAGTTCGAAAAAAGTTCGACAAAAGTTCGAAAAAAGACGTTAACCCAAACAACTTCCGCCGGTAGAGAAATCTTGCCTAAAGGAATCATCTGGCTTCGGGTAGGCTAGTCTGACACTAGTTGTCGTCGGGAAAAAAAAGTTCAAAAAAAGTTCGAAAAAAGTTCGAAAAAAGTTCAATAGTGGTGGTCAATTCTTTGTCAGAATTTTGGTCCAGTTCAAAATTTGGGTCAAAACCGAACCCACACAGAAGTATGTCGAAAGCCAACACTGATGCAGCCGGGGTACCTGGCTTTAGAAAAACCCCCAGGGTGATAGCAAACCTGCCCCCAGAGCAAACTGGAACTGGTCTTAATTTGTACTTTCTAGCTTTCATTCGATACGTTTGCAGTAGTCCCGCAAATACACCCAGCAGATCAAAGAAAGGGGGAAACGTGGAAAATGCAGATCAAACGGGAGTAGAATGTGCGCACGCTTATCCGTCTCTTGACTTACTATGCCGTGTTCTGAAAGCTGTCGAGGGGCCCCTCCATAGGTTCTCGCATGATTCGTTCGCCTTTGTAACACTATCCGTTTGTAGTAAGCTTCGCAATTGTGTTCTTGCAATATCTAACCGAATGGTGGGTGGCGGATTTCCGCGCTCGTGCGCAAGACACAATTATGCTGCTTTTGCAGTGCAAGCTGAACCCGGTTCGCGACTTCGGTCGCGGTAAAGTGTTACAAAGTCTTCGGCTTTCAGATCCGGATACGCGTATGCAACAGATAGTTAGAGGTCACTTGAAGGATACCCGTGTGCAGCGTTCGAAAGAGTTTGCGTATCTGGAGTCTTATTTTTTTGGGGGGAAGGCCCTTTCGACCCTGTATTTTTTGAGAAGATTTTTGAAACAGCCCGAAGATATTCGTCGATTCCTGATATTCGTCCAGCGTAATGGTTGTCCAGATTACTGACCGTGAGAAAGGGTTCCAAGTACATGCTGTCAATTCTGTCTGAGTGCGCGACGCAGTTTCCCGATAGCCACCGCGTGCCTTCTGTGCCAGGGGTCGAATACGTTTACTTGCTGACCGGTGCTAACGTTGTAGAAGGCCCACCTATCAGCCTGAGTTCAGCTCCACAAGGTTCGTTTCGTGAAGGCAACTCATGATCACTTCGGTGTGAGGGTACTAGTCCTGCTAGAAACTACTTGTGGCCGCCTGCTCAGTTGTGTGGTCTTCTCTCCGTACAGTGTTCCACGTCTGGAAGGTCCTTGCGTTCAGTTCGCGCTTCCTGAGGGCACAAAGACAGTTGATGACTTCAGGAAGGAATCAGCCATTCTTGCGTGATGTACTGAGGAGAGCTGCCACCTTGTTGTTAGCCTACCGTCCTCCCCGGTTCTGGGTTCGGTTCCGAGTTTGGAAGGTTCGGTTTTGGGTTCGGTTTCGGGTTCGGTTTCAAAACCGACGCCAAAACCGAACCCTTCCAGAATTTGGGACCCAAATTCTGGACCCAAATTCTGGGGACCCAAATTTGGGACCCAAATTTGGGACCCAATTTTTGACCCAAAATTTAGACCCGAATTTTGGGTCCAAAATTTGGACCCAATATTTGGACCCAAATTTTGGACCCAAAATTTTGACCCAAATTTCAGACCCAAATTTTGGACCTACCCTAAAAACCCGGTTCAAAACAAATTTGGTGCCCTCATATCCCGAACCGGGATATAAGGGCACAAATTTGTTTTGACCGGGATATAAGGGCATTACACCTTTTCTTTAGTTGTCTCATATGTCCGAGATAGTTTCAGAAGTTGTCTTACAAGTCCACGGCATAGTTCTCGGATTTCTACTTCAACCGGGGTCTGCATGTTGCCCTTTCCTACCCTTCTATTTTCCTCGGATGTATTGTGGTGTTAAAAAGCAATATCTGTGGACAAAAATAGCAAGAACCTGACCCTAAGAAAAAGTAATATGCAACCCGTAACCACATGGCCCTTTCTTGCTCTAAGAGAACCCATTCATGAACGGTCACACGGAGACCCTAAAACCCCGGAATTTCAAGCGAACTTTAACTCTGCCACGCACACCTTCGGAGGAAGTGCACACGACTACGACTGCAGCAACAACTACGACTGCAAGGTGCAAGGTTCCAAACAGCGACAACAACGACTACTTAGACAGGCGCCTTCAAGTTGTCCGAATTGGATGCTTGTTGTGAACGCTCCTGTCTATGCACCCCCCAGAAGTATCTGCTTCGGATGCTACACAGCGTGCCTTTCGGCGGAGCAGAACCCATCTGCCTCTCGATATCCTCTGGAAGGAGCAAATTCGGGCAAAGTGCCGACCACGACTGCGGTGAGAACAATGTCACACGCATTCTTTAACGAGGTTCCGACACTGCCAGCTGATTTTTTGCCGCATGGTTTTGCAACACAGCTCGTGACATGGAATACAATGAGAAGGAGATCATGCAACGTTTTGCGATTCAAGAATTCGGATGCAGTTGCAGAGAATTCTTCAGGAGCCTGCTGACAGCAAAACCTCGGCCGTACAAGGAATACAACACATTATCACATCTTGGTGGTGGGATGGTAGTGCGCCTGATACCAGCCGGCAGCAAAATAAACGGGTGAAGGTGGGGCGTTCCACAGGGTTGTGCACGAGCCGGACATCGTATTATCATGCAGGATTCGAAGGTGAGCGTATCTTACTCTCACTTCTGCAAGCGACGACCGTCCAAACAAAAAGAGCCGGCGCAGTTAGTGCGATCGGACGGAAACTGTGCACAGAAACTCCCGGTACTCTTCCTCTTGCTTCTCTGGGAATGACTGATACACCACGTATTTTAGAACACCCCTCAGAAGGCTTACCGAGCTAGCGGTGATATTTGGCCAACTTTAGCTAAAATTCTGGTCGGTAGCCGGGGTTGGGCAAAAGGCCCTAACCAATCCAGAAGCTCAGGACAGGCTCGACGCTCGACAGACATCCTGTCCTGAGGCCACCGTGTGTATGCCAGACGGAAAACTCTCAAATGCGAAGAGCTCAGTTGCAAAAAATATCAAGCTGCACCCTCGAAGGGCCTCGAGACCGCTGAGGAGGGGGCCGAACTGCTTGGATTTCGACCAAATAACTAGGGAAAAGTTGAGAGCCTGGAGTTAAGGGGTTAAATGGATGAACCAGGGAAGGAACAAATCTGCACATAGCAATGTCATGTACGTTCAGGATAATCGTGAACAAAGTTATGCTGAAACAAGGAAAGACGGCAGCGGAATAGAAGCCGCACCAGTCCTCTCCCAGATAGCACTGGGCGCTTACGAGCAGTGCATGGCGGGATTGCCGCGGCTGTTTTGAAATACGGTGACCACGTCAGCAACGCCGGTGGCCCGTCGTTTTGGCGCGGCTGTGATGCAAAACGGAGCCAGTCACCCAGCCAGTCGCCCAGCCAGCTAGCCGGCCAGGACAACACCCTTGTGAGCTGGTGGCAGGGAAAGGCCGAGGCGAGCCATCCAGTGCATCAGCCCAAGAAACGCAAGGTCGCTCGCACATTGGTCTCTTGCCAAGATGAACATCACAGGTAGTCAGAAAGTACTGGAGGTGTTGGCAAGGCCAGTGTCTTTACCACGCCCGAAATGGGTCCAAAGGGCCCCGTGCAGCGCGAACCACAACCGCAGTTGGGCTTGTGCGCAGAAAACGGGAGTTTGGCTCAAGAAAACGTCAACGTTGTGCACCATCGTTACAACAATAAAAAGTGACACCCCTACTCCATACAACTTCTATCAAACTTCTATATTCAGCATTGTGGGTAACACCATATAACAGGTTGAATTAAACCTTCCACAATCATGAAACTTTCTCGGACACATAACGGACCTTCTAATCCACAAATAACGCTATATAAGACAACTCCTGAAACTATGCCGGACAGCTACGACAGTTTGTTCTAAATCCAAACCGGAACAAACGTGGAACGCTCCAGCGTTCCAGGGGGTTTCCGGTCCGGGTTATTTCCGGTCCGGACATGTCACTTAGCAACACCGACAACATCTGCAGCTGCCAGGGCTGGGTGAAACGAAACAATTCAGGGTCTGCGCGTTCAAAAGTTTGACGCCCTGGCTTTCATATGGATATCAGCGCAGGTGGGGATAGATTGATAACAGCCTTTGGCAGGTAAAGGGGTCTTGGCGCCGGGCTAGGCCAAACGAGGCGGGTCTCCCCTCTTCTTCTTCACTTCGGACTTTTTCCGAAGTGAAGATTGCTTGAACGGGAAAAACACGCACTCTTTTATCCCCGAGGTTTTAGTATCCCGCAATCGAACCAATACCTAAGCACATACACACCTTCTCCGGTAGCTCCCGGTTCAGCCGACTTCCGCGGCCTTCTTAAAAGGTCCCTCCCTCCCTCCCAGCTCGGCCCACACCTAGCACTGAGAACGCTGATGGCATCGTCAGCTGCCCCCGTAGAGGACATGCTAGATGGATGCTACGTGCACCCTGCTATGCATCTACCACACGAGGTGACTACATGTAGTATGTGGTGGTAGAAGCAAGGTGTGTGCTATACTTGCCGCCGGACGTTCGTCTGGCTTCAAGAGGAAGCCCGGACACGACAGCGGCCCCCAAGCGAAAAAATGAAAATACTGACTCTTTGGACCCCGGGTAACGAACTCGCTTCCCTGTCAGAGGTCAGAGCGGCCCACACCAGCCTGTGGTACACCCGCCCTCCTCGCCCGTGATGCCTCGGGTATTGAATTCGACCCACTCGCGAAGGCACGGGCGCGAAAGCATACGACAGTCCGTGAGGCCGCGGGTGTTGAACAAGTCCCTTTCTTGCGAAGACACACATCCAAGGCAGCGTTTAGTTGCTTGCTTGCAAGCTAAGATAAACCGCAGCCTGCCGGGGTTTTTCTTCAGAACGCAATATGCGGAAGAGCAGTCTCGGAGTTTGTCGTCGAGGAGCTGATTCCAGAAGGTTGCGGTTGATGCGCTGTTGCTTACAGCCTTCGAACTTCGAATTCCGCGGACAGGTGCTACATTCCCGCCAACCTGTGCGTTGAGCCTGAGCAACTCACCCTCTATCCATCTGAAGTGAAGCCGAAGGTGCGGAAAATCCTCCATCAGGAGGAGTCGTCCAGCGTCGACACCGTAGCCGAGTCGATCGTCCCGTCATAGGAAGCCCTGGGTACGCGAGGACCCTTCCCAACCAAGTCCCCGGTCGAAGTAACCACAACCTGCGGAGAGCCTTCACTGCAGAAACCTGGCGGCCTTTGCTGTCAGATGAACAGGGCCGCAAGTGCTGCGATCGGTGTAGCACTTCGACATACCACCCGAGTGCCCTGGCGGACTTCTCTCCGCTCGTCCTCGCCACTTTGTTTAGTGCGCGATGCGGATGAACTTCGAGGTGACGCCTAGCTGTTCCGTCAGGTACCTGGCTTTGCCCCAGACCGGCAAGGTCTGTCTTGCCCCTCACCCAGGTGACCATAAACTGGTCACAGCAGAGATCCCGGCGCTGCAGCACATGGAAGTGTACCAACCGCTCCAGATCTACCCAACGGGCCCCCGTCGCTAGCTGTAGAGCAAGGGCAGCCGACTGAACCAGAGAGCCCTCTGTAATGGACTCTTTGATGGGACTCACGCGTCGACTGCTTCGCTTCGTGCTTTCTGAAGAGTTCTGAGCAGTTGGTGAGGGCACGCCGCAAGGCCGATTGCGGTGTCTTCAGTGACTGACGGTAGTACGTCAGGTGCTGTCGCGCCGAGGCAGCTTGGATCTGACCAAGGTCCAGTAGTCTCTGCACCCACATGTGGAAGGCCTCCTCCCGGGTGATGTGCGGCTCGATCGCCCGAAGCTGAAGCTCGAAGCCTCGCTGCGCATGACCGACAAGAAGGAGTCCTGTGCGCGGAAGCAGGCGGACATGGTCTTCAGCAAGTTCCGCCTGAGGGAAAGGAGTTCCGGGCGTGCAAGGCGGTTGAGCTACCTGATTCGACCCTGTCCCAATTGTTTTCGCCAAATCCTGAGACCGTCTGGCTTTCTGGGCACCGCCGTCTGTTGTGGGCCATCGTGAGGTTTGAGCGAGTCCGACGTCGAAGTCACCACGGGTGATGCGCGCCACCGCGAAGGCGTAGCGAATTCAACCACCCGGAATGACCTGGGCGGTTCCGAGCTGGAAGTGGGCTGAATACCCGGGACCTCACAGACTGTTGTGCCTTCGCAGGAATGGGGCGGGTTCAATACTCGAGGCATCACAGGCTGTTGTATGCCTCCGCGAGACTGGGGTTCAATAACCGCGGTATCACGGACTGTCGTGGCCTCCGCGAGATTGGGGCGGGTTCACCACCCGAAGCATCACAGCCTGCTGTGTGCCTTCGCGAGAAAGGGACGTGTTCAACACCCGCGGCCTCACGGACTAATACCGAGGCATCATAGGCTGTTGTGTGCCTCGGATTCAATACCCGAGGTATCACAGGCTGTTGTGTGCCTCCGCGACACTGTGCGGGTTCAATAACCGCGGCATCACGGACTGCCATGTGCCTTCGCGAGATTGTGCAATCACAGGCTGTTGTGTGCCTTCGAGAACGGGACGTGTCGTGTGCCTTCACGAGATTGAGGCGGGTTCAATACCCGAGGCATCACAGGCTGTCGCGAGACTGCGACACCGGGGCGGATTCAATAGCCGCGGCGTGTCGTGTGCCTTGAGAAGACGCATCTTCCGGCAAGCCCCGTGCGCGAAAACAACGTCAAACAGTTTCTTTAACACCCGAGGCATCACAGGCTGTTGTGTGCCTTCGGTGTTCAACACCCGCGGCCTCGAGGACTGTCGTGTGCCTTCACGAGATTGAGGTGTACCAGAGGCATCACAGGATTGTTGTGTGCCTTCGCGAGCCTCATCACAGGCTGCTGTGTGCCTTCGCGCAAGTCGTGCGGATTCAATACCCGAGGCATCACAGGCTGTAACATGTCTGCCTTCCGCCGTGCGCCTTGATGGATCTTTGCCGATGGATCCTTCCTGGGTGGAGAAGATGGACCGAGCAGTTAGCCTTTTTGACCTTACATCCTCCCTACCTTTGCGCATCTGGTGGTGTTAACATTCCACGGAAAGAATCGTTCGCGATTCAAGAAGAGGGATGCCGATTAGAATGAGTATGAATGACATACCACGTGCTCGAAAGACATGGAGGGAATGCAAAATGAATCGGTCATGTGCCAATGAAAATGCAAAAGTCAAGACCGTTCCTCTCCCATGGACTCGTTCCAGATCCGAGTTAGCATACTCGTATGCGCTCGATCAAATGGTCAAGGTAATCGGGAAGACACGATGGTGAAATACAAAAAAGGCAATCGAGGAAAGCTATCGGTCGTAGAGATAAGATGACTGGCTCCCGTGCTTTGATGGATGCACAATAAGCAAGGACATCGAATAGACGCACCCTCGGTGTGGAAAGACTACCTACCGCAACCCCGGAGTGCTTCCAGACGGCTTTAGGGCCCTTTTGAACATTCCCTGGAAAAGCTGGTCCCCACCTACTCGCTCCTTGTTGGCATATACTGACGCTAGTCTCACTGGCTGGTTTTTATTGTCGATCTGGCGGTGGGTTTCAAATCGAATTGGTTCCGGATCAGATACATCCCCGCGAGATGTACGCACTCCAGAGACTGGTGATGCATTTGGTTGACATGGCATCACTTGCCATCGAGTTAGGGTTGGCGTTGCCAGCACAGTCGTCATCGGCGCCTGGCGTCGGATATATTCTTGCGATCCTACAATCCTGGAGATGATTGTGACTGCGCTTCAGCTGGCCGAAACTGCGGGGCTCATAATCGAGCCTTTCTACATCCCCAGTCTGCAGAACCCCGCACAAGTTTACGCGTATTACGTACCTACCACCTTGCCGGGGGTTTCCCTTTAACAGCGATGTCAGGTATTGCAAACTTCCCGGTGAATAGACCAGCCATCGTCTACCGGGTGGGCGCGATACGTCCTCTTACGGCGGCCTATCCCTGTCTTTAGCCTCCCTGACATAGCAGGAGGTTTACGCACACCTAACGACATCTCTGGGTAATATCCTGGTCATGATGGCTCGATCCTTGTCGTGTAGTTGAGGAACATCAAAACGAGAATTGATAAACTGACGAATAAAAAAGAGAAGGTGGAGTGCTTGCATGGAACCGGCGCGTGATCCGAAGATGCCCGTTTCGGTGCGCTGAGCACGTCGTACCGGGCATCCACCTTCCACAGGCAGTAGTGTAGCAGAGCAGAAGGTTGTCTGCGCGCTTCAAGTCCGTTGCAGGATCTAATGAGTTGCAAACCAAGCACCTCCCTCAGGAAACCGTTGGCGGAAAGCAGCCGAGGCACTTCCTGCACCAACAGAATCATCGGATTCAGACAGCAGCAGCGAGGCTGAGACAGAGAAGACGGGGGAAGAACAGGCGACAGCGTTGCCTGAGAGGAGCAGAGCGGGTGAACGATGACGACGAGACGGAAGGCCCGTTCCTAAAGAAATGGGAGAAAGTGATGCGAGAAGGTTCTCTTGGAGAAAGCAAAGGACCTTGCTGTGGTTTGGAAGGAGTGTGGGCGAAGAAGGATTTTCTCCACTGCTGGTGCGTCACCCGGGAGTAGGAGAAATAAACTGCTCGGCAACGCGATTTGGCGGCTGCCAGTTCCTGTAGTCGTACTGGAGCTGAGGGGCATTGCGCGGCGTCGCATAGAACGGTGTCGCGCGCGTTATTCACGCACAAAACGGGCGTTTTTAGTACTATCAAACTTGCTGGTTGCCCTTCAATGTATTGTGCAGGCTAAAAAGACGGCCCGCGGGAATCGGCCTTCCCGCGGCGGCGTCTGGTGCGTGTGCGCCGCTGCCTGTCCTCAGCGAGGGGTACTACCTCAGGCAAACGACCGGTCGCCTGACTACGGTTCGCTCGACCGGGGCCGCGGGTGCCCGCCCATCTCGTATGGAGAGTCATTCGCAGACTCCACCGGCAGAAGCGAAGCTTCGCCTATCGCGTTTGCCCCGCAGTGCTTCATCTAGCCGTCGTGCCGGTCCTCGCAAACGACCATCAGCAACACGACGAAAACAGGAACCGATAACGCGCATGGTGCGAGATCCGGTCGCCTGACTTCGGCTCACTCGACTGGCCGCGGGGCCTGCCCGTCTCGTACGGAGAGTCATTCGCAGACTCCACCGGCAGAAGGGAAGCTTCGCCTATCGCGTTTGCCCCGCAGTGCTTCATCTAGCCGGCGATGGAGACTGCGTGTTCACGGACTGCTCGATGGTGCACGGGCCGGATAGCACGGCTTGTGCTAGATGCGGGGGGTCACGACGCCCACGTGCATCAGAAGCTTTGTGAAGCCGGCGGCTGCGGCTGCAAAGTTTCTCCCCGTGGCTTCGGCTGCGGCGTGGGTATGCCACCGTGCCTTTGAGCGGTAGAGCAAGGGGCTCTGTTGGTCCTCCCACGCGACGTCGGCTCGGACACTCTGAGCGAGGCGGGAACGAACCCACCAGATGTGGGGAAAGTCCTTGGTGCTGATTACCAGGACGAAACCGTTCGCGCTCTCGGAGAGGCTGCCGTCCCGAGGGCCCAGATGGCCAGCCTGATGGCACTCAACAACAGCCTCCAGCAGAGGCTAGACGAGCAGCAACTAGCGGTTGTGCCCGTATGTGGCTACACCGTCCGGGTGCCAACAGATCCTTGCCAAGCTCAGGGAGAGATACGGTCCGTTCCTGGAGGACCCCTCGGAAACGGGCTCTCACCGCGACCAGGAGCGTCGGATCATTTGGCAAGCTATGCTTGCATTGCTGGTGGACGGCAGGTGGACAGAGAGCTGCTTATCGGCAGTACATGTACTCCTGGTTCGATTGGAGGCCCTCCGCCTATGGGGTCGCGAGGAGACGTTTCTGGTCGGTGTCGCAAAGACCTCGGCCAGCCGGCGTAGACTGGCAGGCCTTCGACGATGAAGTTGTGCGCAGGGCGAAGAGGGTCGCGGACTCCGACTTAGTGAAGGAAGCACTAAGGAAGGAGCGGAACAAAGGAGCGTGATGTGTCATGCTTTCGCCTCTTAAGCTCGTCTTGATTGTCGCGCTCAGGCGCGCGTTTGGTGCTTCGCTTCTTCTTCGATTGCGCGTCGACTCGTCCAGGTTCATCGGTTGTGCGTCGACTTCTGCTTCTTCACGGTGCTTGGGCGATGGTCGTGTTGCCTTCGATTGCACTATCGCTGTCGACCCAGGCAGGTTGTCGTGGATTGCGATCTGCCTTTCCCCTTGGTCGACGTTGTCCGTCAGGGACTTTTTGAAAGCCGCTGTAAACTCGATCGTCGCCGTGGCCTTGTACGTCAGGTACTGGCTGATCCGCTGGAGATCTCCGTTCTCTAGTTTCCGTAGAGTCCTTTTCATGACCGATATCATAGGGCCCGCGCCCTTGTACGCCCGTATCAGACGGTACCTCCTCGGGGTCTACCTCGTAGTCCCGTATCAACATCGACATCAGCAGCGGAAGGTCGAGAAGACGGCACCAACGCCAGCGAAGAAGTGGCAATCGGAATCCGCGGCGGAGCCGGTAACGAAAAGGCGCAAAGAACGCATCGATATGGGCTGTATATGTGCCAGGGGGCAGAACTCTCAGGTACGCAGCGCGCCTTGGCACTACAATGGTGTACGGCTGCACGGTTCATCGACCTGCACATAATCAAGGTCAGGCACCTCCCGAGTGCACCCTGATAGTGTACATCGGAGGGGGAAACGGACAGGAGAGGCACTGATCAGGGGCTGATGGTCCGCAGCCGGTTCTTGAGGACAGTCGTCGAGTGGGGTGCCCAGAAGGCACTCTCTCAGGACGACAGTGCTACCAGGACTACATCGGGCGGCGTACAACGCGTTTCTGATGAAGCACCCACGCCTGCAAACTTCCCGGAAAAAAAAAATTGAGCGCATAACGCGCGTTTCACTCCATGCCTTCGTGTCTTGCAGAATCTTCACTTCGACAATCTTTTCTTCGGAAATCTTCATCCCGACAACTTCATGTTGCCGAAGTGAAGATTTGTCAAGGTGGAGAACCGCACCATACGACCCCTACGACCACACCAGACCCGGGTCGCTGGATCCAGTTGTTTCACGAGATAAACGGACCCAGGATTCAACAAAACTGGACCCAGCGACCTGGTCGCTGGGCCCACCTGCCATGATTATCGCAGACAGACTGTATTCAAAAGTTGCTAAGTGCAGAAAGGGTCCCGAAGGACTTGGAAACCTGGTCTGGTCCAAGGTATTTCCGTTTAGGGTATCCCTTCTCGCTCACAGATGTCGATGCGATAAGCTTCGACAAGGTCCCGAGAGAGTACCAGCAGCAGCTGGTGCCCGTTTTGGGCTGCCAGGTGTACCGAGCTGCACTTTCAGTTGCATACTTTCTCTCCTGTTTCTTCACAGCAAAGGAGCTGCACATAAATTGCACCATACCACCTCTGTTTCCGTATCATAGCGGAGGAATTGCACATTTAGGTGTGCCGCCTTCAAGTTTTCAACAAAACTACGCATTTCTTCTTGCGCATAACAAAGGAGTTGCGCCTTATGGCGCACCACCTCTACCCTAATTCCTCATAGAAAGGAGCTGCAGATAAATTGCACCACGCTACCTGTACTCTCTGTTTCTGTATCTTAGTAGAGCAATTCCACATTTAGGAGCGCCGCCTTCAATTTTGCTTCTTGCACATAACAAAGGAGTTGCACTTTAAGGTGCACCACCATGTTTCTTCATAGCAAAGGAGCTGCAGATAAATTGCACCACACACTACCTGTACTCTCTGTTTCTGTATCTTAGTGGAGGGATTGCACATTTAGGTGCACCGCCTTCAATTTTGCTTCTTGCACACAATAAAGGAGTTGCACGTTAAGTTGCACCATCTCTGCAAAAAAAGGAGCTGCACATAAATTGCACCACACTACCTGTACCTCTGCTACACCCAGATCTTAGACGCAAGTCGACCAATTGTGTTTTACCCCTGAGGGCGATTCCCCACTATGAATATCCCTTCTTGCTCGCAGGTGTCGATGCTATAGGCCTCGACAAGGTCCCGAGGGAGTACCGGCAGCAGCTGGCGCCCGTTTTGGGCGACCCCGACTGCCAGGTGTACTTCGCGGACCCAGTTGCACCTTGAGTTGCACCATCTCTACCCTGTTTCTTCATAGCAAAGGAGCTGCACATAAATTGCACCACACTACCTGTATTTTCTGTTACACCCTTATTTTCAGACGCAAATGGGCCAATTTCTAAAGACCCCAACTACGAATATCCCTTCTTGCTCGCAGGTGTCGATGCTATAGGCCTCGACAAGGTCCCGAGGGAGTACCGGCAGCAGCTGGCGCCCGTTTTTGGCGACCCCGACTGCCAGGTGTACTTCGCGGACCCAGTTGCACCTGAAGTTGCACCATCTCTACCCTGTTTCTTCATAGCAAAGGAGCTGCACATAAATTGCACGACACTACTTGTGCTTTCTGTTACACCCATATCTTCAGACGCAAATGGGCCAATTCCTAAAGATTCCCCGACTATGAATATCCCTTCTTGCTCGCAGGTGTCGATGCTATAGGCCTCGACAAGGTCCCGAGGGAGTACCGGCAGCAGCTGGCGCCCGTTTTGGGCGACCCCGACTGCCAGGTGTACTTCGCGGACCCAGTTGCACCTTGAGTTGCACCATCTCTACCCTGTTTCTTCATAGCAAAGGAGCTGCACATAAATTGCACCACACTACCTGTATTTTCTGTTACACCCTCATTTTCAGACGCAAATGGGCCAATTTCTAAAGACCCCAACTACGAATATCCCTTCTTGCTCGCAGGTGTCGATGCTATAGGCCTCGACAAGGTCCCGAGGGAGTACCGGCAGCAGCTGGCGCCCGTTTCGAGCGACCAGGTGTACTTCGCGGACCGAGTTACACCTTAAGTTGCACCATCTCCACCCTGTTTCTTGGGAAGGAGCTGCACATAAATTGCACCACACACTACCTGTACTCTTTCTTTTAACCCATAATTTATACATATTTCAGACGCAAATAGACCAATTCCTAACGATTCCCCAACTATGAATTACCCTCATCGTTCACAGATGTCGATGCTATAGGCCTCGACAAGGTCCCGAGGGAGTACCGGCAGCAGCTGGCGCCCGTTTTGGGCGACCCCGACTGCCAGGTGTACTTCGCGGACCCAGTTGCACCTTAAGTTGCACCATCTCTACCCTGTTTCTTCATAGCAACGGAGCTGCACATAAATTGCACCACACTACCTGTATTTCTGTTACACCCTTATTTTCAGACGCAAAGTGGGCCAATTCCAAAAGGTTCCCCGACTATGAATATCCCTTCTTGCTCGCAGGTGTCGATGCTATAGGCCTCGACAAGGTCCCGAGGGAGTACCGGCAGCAGCTGGCGCCCGTTTTGGGCGACCCCGACTGTCAGGTGTACTTCGCGGACCGCGCCAACAAGCACGGGCACGTGCTCTCCTCCAAGCGGCTCACCGTGGTCACCAGCGAGGCCCTCTGGCAGCTCAAGCCGACGCCGGAGCAGAAGTCCGACTTCAAAGACACCGTCCTCCGCTGCATCCCGCTCAACCTCATCTCCGAACTCCGGGTGCACGAAAGCACTGTGGGGGTGACTGTGCCCTCGCAGCACGACCTGTGCCTGGAGTTCCCCGCCGGGGCGTCGGCGGGGGAGTTCCGGAAGGTTATAGCGCAGCTTGCGGGCGTTCCGGTGGTGCAGGCGAAGAAGAACGTCAAGAACAGCCTCCGGCTGTCGAAGCGGGGCGGCGGCGTGGCCGCTGAGGACCCGCGGCAGGAGTTCAGCTCGCTCAAGCTGTCTCCGACCGGGTTCCGTGCGTCGGGCCGCGTGCCGATGGTCTCGCCGTCGTCGGCCCGCCACAGCGACCGCGATAGCGGTGAGTCGCCGATGGCCGCGCACTGCGACATGCTCTTCACCGCGCCGGAGGGCGTCCCCTGCAGCAGCGCGGCCGGCGCAGCCAGCAAGCTGCTCCTCTCCCCCGACGACACGCGCGAGCGTTCGAAGTCGTGGGACGGCCGGCGCCTCTCGCTGCAAGCCGGTGCGCTGGTGGTAGAGGCGGGGCCGGGCGACCAACGGCTCGGCGAAGAGTCGAAGCGGGTGTCTCCCTTCGAGCTCCGCGGGACCCCCGCCGCCGCCGCCGCGACACCACGCGTGGACAACCACAGCTTCACCGGCACATCGCCGTTTTTCTGGACCGCCGACCGGTCTGCCTTCGCCGCACCGCCGACGCCTTCCGGCGACAGGGACTCCAGGCGGGAAGCGGTGTCGCCGATGCATAGGACCCCGGCGAACGTCCCCGAAGGCTTGCTCGCGCAGTCCCCGGTTGCGAGGCGGAACACGACGCCGCCGGTGCCGAGCCCTGCGTACGGCAACGCGCGCCTGCACGAGCTGAACAACGCACGGCGGCTCAAGATCAAGCAAGCGGTCGCCTACTCGCAGCAGAGCAAGAGCCCGGGCGCGAACAGCGAGGACGACGACCCGGATACAGAGAGCGACCACGACTGCACCGCGGCGCCGCTCCTCGCGACCGTGATCAAGGGCAGGCGCGGCCGCGCGCCCCTCGGGCAGAAGCAGGCGGCGGCGCCGCCGCAGGCGCAAACCAGCGCGACGTCACCGTCAAGCGGTAGTAGGCAAGCGCTGGTTGACTCGTCGGAAGGCCCGATGAGCGTCGTTCGGTACAGGAGCACCGAAGCGGTGGGTCCAGTCAGGGCAAGGCACGGCGGGGGAGGGGCGGGGCGGCGGTCGCTGAGCCCGCTGGCGACGCGGAAGGCGTCGCACGGCAGCAGCAGCGGCTTCGGCCCCGCCGACAGCCTCGAGTCGGAGCCGAACAGAAACTCCGGGGACCGCGGCATGTTCGCGGTCGCAGCGCAGCACTGGGGCGGCGGCGGGCAGACGAGCCCGTACTGCGCCGGCGGCGGAATGCCGTGGCCCGAGGGCAACGGCAGCTTCAACGCTGCCAGCCCCGGGCGCGGCGGCCCCCCCGCGCCGCACCTCAGGCGCAACAGCAACAGCGGCAGCTTCGGCAGGGCGTCCGACCACCTGTCCCCGAGGCCGGTCGAAGCGGCCGGCGGGAACGTCTACGGCACCGACGGCGGCTGCAGCAACAACGACGGCGGCGGCAATGTCAGCAACAACAACAACAACAACCATTTCAACAGCAGCGGCGGCGGCGGCAACGTGCAGGGCAGCAGCAGCGGCGGCAACAACAACAACAGCAGCACCAACAACAACAACAACAACAACACCAGCGGCAGCGGCAGCAGCAGCAGCGAGCGCAACAACAACAGCAACAGCGGCAGCGCCAAGGACAAGCCGACGGCGGCGTCGTTCTTCCGGCGCGTGCTCAACGGCGTGCGGAATCCCGCGTCGGCCGGCGGCTCGCCGCCGGCGCAGCAGCAGCAGCAGCAGCAGCAGCCGCTGCAGCAGAGGGACGAGGACACGGGGGTTGCCGCCGCCGCGGCCGCCGCCGTAGGAGGCGGCGGCGGCAGCGGCGGGGCGGGCGCTGGGCGGGGCGAGCCGCCGTGCGTCCGAAACGGGAGTTTTTCCGGGGGCGCGCGCGGGGGGCTGGTGTCGCCGCCGGGGAACAACCTGGCGGCGTCGCCGTTCTCGCACCACACGCCGGAGGCGCGGCGGTGCAGCCTGAGCCAGCGGCGGAAGAGCTTCAACGCGTCCGTCAGCGCCGGCGTCCTCGACCTCTCGATCGCCATCAAGGTGGCGAACGAGCCGTGCGAGGACACCCCTGCCTCCCGCTCGATGATCGCCACGCCCACCTGCGAAGACACCCTGTCGCCCTTCTCCCCCGAGTACGCAGGGGCCGCCCACGGCCGCGTGGGGTCGAAGTCGGGCACCCCGCACTACCCCCCAGCGGCGCCGTCCGACCGCCCGCCGCTGCTGCACGGGGCGCCGCTGTCGGCCAGGTCGCCGGGTAATGGGTCGTCTGGCGAGAGGGGCAGCGAGGCTTCGTCGGGCACGACGCCCAGGGCCGGCGCGGCGGTCGCCGTCGGGAAGCGCGACAGCGCGCTCTCGGGTGCACGCTCCGTAGCCGCCGCCGCGGCGGCTGGGGGTGCGGGCGGAAGGCAGCAGCAGCAGCAGCAGGAGAAGCAGCACCAGAATCAGCAGCAACAGCAACAGCAGCAGGAGAAGCAGCAGCAGCAGCAGGAGAAGCAGCAGCAGCAGCAGCAGCAGCAGCAGCAGCAGCAGGAGAAGCAGCAGCAGGAGCAGCAGCAGCAGCAGCAGCAGCAGCAGCAACAGCAACAGCAGCAGCAGGAGAAGCAGCAGCAGCAGCAGCAGCAGCAGAACCAGAACCAGTATCAGCAGCAGCACAACAACAACACCAACAAGAGCAACGACGACTACTGCGACACCGGCAACAACAACAGCAGCAACAATCCTGACAACAACAGCAGCGGCAGCAAGAGGGAGGCCCCGAGGGGAAAGCCGGCAAACTGGCCCGACGCGGGCGGCGGCCGGTGCCGCGCGCTGACGTTCCCGGCCGAGAACGCGGACGGGGGCGGAGGGCCCCCCAGCAGGCGGCCGCCGCCGGAGAGGCAGCAGCCGCAGCCGCAGCAGCAGCAAACCCCCAGCCTGGGCGGAGAGCTGCCGCCCGGAGCCGTCGGCAGCGGCGGGGCCCGCGGGCGGGAGCGGCCTGAAGGCGGGGGCGACGGCAGCAACGGCAACGGCAACAGCAACAACTGCAGCAACAGCAACAGCAACCGCAACCGCAACGATCACAGCAGCAACAGCAACAGCAACAACAACAACATCAACAACAACAACCACAGCGACAACAACTTCGATAGCGACAAGAAAGTCGGTGCTGGCGGGGCGGCCGAGAGCTCGGGCGTCGCGTCAACCGCCGACAACACCAACGCCACCAGCAACAGCAACAACAACAGCAACACAAACAAGAGCAGCAACCACAACCACAACAACAACAACACCGCCGCCACCACCAACGACACCAGCAACGGCAACGGCAACAACGCCGGCAACGACAGCAACACCACCAACGCCAACAACAACAACAACACCAGCAGCAGCAGCAGCAGCAGCAGCAACGCGGGGAACAGCGCGACAACAACCGGCGGGACCAGCTGCGCCAACGGCTTCGGGGGGGGCGGGCACGGCGGCGACGACGAAGACGGAGGGAAGAAGCTGCCGGGCGGCGGCGGCGGCGGCGGCGCGCCGTGCGAGGTCGCCGGCAACGACGCCGCCGCCGCCGCCGCGAAGCCGGTGGAGCCACCGTTAGAGGAGGCCTCCGACCGGGAGCGGGCGCAGCCGGAGCCCGGAGGGGGGTGCGGCCTGCGGGGGCTGACGGCGGCGAAGAAGGTGCGCGCGTTGGTTCCGCCGTTGACGATCGACCTCGGTGGTGGAGGTTGTGGGGGTGCAGGGGGCGTTGGCGGCACACTCCCCCAGGGGAAGGCGCCGAGCCAAGCGTTGAGCCCAGGGTCGGCCCGCGGGTTTGATGCCGCCGGTGTGTCCGTGGCCGTCGCCGGCTCCGGGTTTCCCGCGTCGACCGGTAGCAACGCCGACACGCCGCAGCTCGTGGGGAACCTGCCGCTGGGCCAGCTGGTGCAGGCCAGCCGCCCGTCGAGTCTGACCCACAGCCCCGGGAACCCCGCGCTCATGGCGTCGCCGGAGAGCTTCCCGGCGTTCGACCAAAACCCGAGTCCCAACCCCAGCTTCACCAGCAACCCCCACGCCACCTCGTCGCTGATCGCGACTCCGATCACGACGAACCCGCCACTACCCCCTCTACAGCCCCGGCAGCTGAGCTACGACCGCAGCTCCTCGGACCCCGTTTCCCGCGGCGGGCCAGCGCACCCGCAGCAGGTCATCGAAAGCAGCACCGGCGTGCTGTACCTGCCGCCAGCCGGCCCGTTCGCGTGCTCGCACGACGAGGCGAAGGCGGTCGTGGCCCGGTTCTACTCCAGCCGGCATCGGCTGTACGCGAAGCGGCTGGACCAGGTCGAGAAGCTCGTCTCGAGGCACCGCGGGCGGGAGGCCGCGCTGCTGCAGAACTTCCAGATGAAGTACCCGGACCACGACTTCTTCGCGACGTTTCCGGACGTCGATAAAAACAGGACGATCACCTCGTTCATGGCCTCCGTCGGCAGCCCGAACATGAGCTGCTACTCTCCGCTCGCCGCGAGCCAAGGCCCGGGTGACCCCGCGAAGAGGTCTGAACACGCGTCCGTCGCTTCCGCGGTGGGCGCCTGCCTCGTGAAAGACAGAGGCGGCGGCGGCGGCGGCGGCGGCGGCGTGCACGCCGCCGCCGAGGCCCAGGCGGAGCCATGCAGAGGTGGGGCGGTTGCGGGCGCCGCCGCCGGCGCGCTGCCGCCGCGCGGAGAGTACGTTCCGGCGCCGCCGACGCAGCCGCCGCCGCCGCCGCCGCTGCTCGCGCCGGCGCCGGGGGGCAGCAACACGGGCGTCAACGGCGCTGCGCTTCACCACACCGAGCAGCCGCCGGCAGCCCCCCCGGCTGGGGGAACGGACTCACCGCGGAGGCGCGCGAAGGCGCCGGGGGTGCTGAAGCTGGCGAAGGAGAAGGAGCGGGACAGCGACAACGACGAGCCCGCCGGAGCGGCTGCCGGCGGGGGCAAGAAGCAGGACAAGGAGACGACGCGGCGGGAAAACCACATCATCGAGCTCGACTTCGAGATGAAGCGGCTGCAGAAGCAAATCAAGCAGCTGACCGACGAGAACAACGAGTGGGCAGTGAAGCACCACGACCTAGAGCAGCGCGTCAAACCGAGGTCCGTCAAAGATTCGTCGACCCAAATGGACGCGCCGCTCCCCGGCGCCGCGTCTCCGGTGCACCGGCTTGCCGGCGGCCCCGGCCCCCCGCTGTCCTCGGTGGCGCCGCTGATGGGGTCCATCTCGTCGCTGCCGGCGGCTGCTCCGGACCCGACCAAAATCCGGCTCGGCATGCCGGCGGCGCCGAGGGGCGGCAACATCACCCCGCGCGTCGCGATCCCCCTCATCGAGTCCTCCCCGACCCTGTCGTCGTCGCCGATGGTCACCCACGCGCACTCTCCGCCCCCGCCCGCCAAGACCGCGAGACGCGTCATCGTATGCCCCTGCTTCTTCGCGATACTTAATACTTAGACATTAACAAGAACTCCCCTCTTTGCATACAATTTACATTATTTACGTTCGAAACATGCAGATTATACACGGTATGTAAATTATATGCGGGTTTGGGACGGAATTATGAGCTATATCACACCAGCACCCCCAAACCTCCTTCCACCCGGAGACTTTAAACTCCAAAAGGGGTGTAAAGCCTCCGGGTGATCTTCGTCAGTATGGGAAGATATCCTTTGTGCTCTGAGTGTTTCGTAAGAGTGGTGGGTTTCTGCTTGTTTGGAGGCGATTCCGCTCGCCGGTGCACCGCCTTGCCGGCGGCGCCGAGGGGCGGCAACATCACCCCGCGCGTCGCGATCCCCCTCGGCCAACGCGCACTCTCCGCCCCAGCCCGCCAAGACCGCGAGACGCGTCATCGTATGCCCCTGCTTCTTCGCGGTACTCAATACTTAGACATTAACATAAACCCCCTTCTTGCATACAACTTACATTAATTACGTCCGAACCAAGTGCATTATCCACAGCATGTAAATAATATGCGAGTTTGGTACCGGAATTATGAGCTATATCACACCAGCACCCCCAAATCTCCTTCCACCCGGAAAGGGTTTAAAGTCTCCGGGTGACCTTCGTCAGTATGGGAAGATATCCTTTGTGCTCTGAGTGTTTCGTAAGAGTGGTGGGGTTCTGCTTGTTTGGAGGCGATTCCGCTCGCCGGTGCACCGCCTTGCCGGCGGCCGGCAACATCACCCCGCGCGTCGAGTCCTCCCCGACCCTGTCGTCGTCGCCGATGGTCACCCACGCGCACTCTCCGCCCTTGCCCGCCAACACCACGTCGTGTGCCCCTGCTTCTCCGCCACCAGCCAGTTGGCAAGATACTTAGACATATCCGCATAAACCCATCCTCTTGCATTTTCACGTTATTATGCACGTCCGAAACCTGTAAATTATACACGGGTTTGGTACCGGAATGGTCCCAACGAAGGCTGCAGCAAGGCAACACGCTTAGAATCAAGACATCTTTCGAAACATTGTCGGACATCCAAAACCATGTCGGACATATAAGACAACTTTGAAACTACGTCGGACACGGACGACAACCTTTGAAACTATGTCGGACAGGCGTTTCACTCTAGAATCAAAGGATGAGGGGAAACATCTCAACCTAGCAACCAAAGGACTTGCGAACGGGATGAAAGGAATAGTTAGTGTGCACCCCTTGACTGTTAGGCTAAGACGCTACGTGCACAGTGAGCCAGTCCCCCAGCGGACAGGTGCCGACCGGTTATTTTCTTGAACGGGAAAAACACGCAGTCTTTTATCCCCGAGGTTTTATTATCCCGCAATCGAACCAGGTTGTATTACCTAAGCGCATACAGACCTTCTCCGGTAGCTCCCGGCTCAGCCGACTCTCGCGGCCTTCTTAAAAGGTCCCGGTGTCCTTCCGCATGGAGGCACACGGAAGAGCTCCCCCGCAAGGGTGCTTACCCCCGCGAGTAAAAGGGTGCTTCTTTCCAGGGCAGGTATTCTCATCTTGCAAGGTGGCCGGTGCTTCCTCACGGGCCCCGATGCACGCCTGCGTCCTCTCCATCCAA
The DNA here is from genome assembly GCA_030068145.1 of Diplonema papillatum. Classification (NCBI taxonomy): domain Eukaryota; phylum Euglenozoa; class Diplonemea; order Diplonemida; family Diplonemidae; genus Diplonema; species Diplonema papillatum. The sequence goes on along the minus strand of JAPJBO010000208.1, from coordinate 171,771 downwards.
CCCTCTGTTTTTTTTTTCAGCGAGCTACGAGGGTCAAAAAATATTCACTACCCCCCCCTTTCTCTTTTAGACGACCTTCTATTCTCTTTTCCACTTAACTTTGATCATGGGTGTCACGGCTGCTGGCGGGCCCAGAGAAGGGAAATATAAAATTGAACGGGAAAAACACGCAGTCTTTTATCCCCGAGGTTTTATTATCCCGCAATCGAACCAGGTTGTAATACCTAAGACCTTCTCCGGTAGCTCCTGGCTCAGCCGACTTCCGCGGCCTTCAACAGCTCAAGCGCATTTATGCGGCCCTTCACACCGCACTTCTATGACGGGGTGCAAGCATTATACTCTGCCGGAACAGCGCCCTGAGGGCCCCCTCCCTTAGTGTGTCTGGGGCCTTCTCTCCGTGATGGATTCGCCTGTGCTCTTGTAGCACGGGTGGTCCTGGCTGTGACGAGCTACGAACAGCCGCCTGACAAACCACCAGACTCGCACCGCGTTCCTGACTGCAGACACTCAGGTTCCGCGCTGATGATGGCCCGCCTTATGTGCCCCGTGGCTTACAGGACCGAAACACGGCGCAGACAGGACCAGTGCGGTGTTGAGCACCCACCCATTCCAAGCACGTTCTTACAATCCCCCTCCCTTGGTGTGATCCGGTGGCTGTACTCGGGTGTACTCGGGAAGTACTTGGGAACCTCTGTTTCCTGGAAATGCATCGGATTGCCTGCTGCTGTGTTTACCACAGTCTCAGCAGTCTATCACAGGCTCCCCCAACGGAAGAAGAAGTGCCCGTAAAAGCGAAGGCAAAGGCCGCAGAAGCATGCAAACCGGCAAGGAAGGGAAGCGTCGCAAAGCGACCGCGCGAAGACGATGATTCGAATGAGAGTGCAAACGCCAGAAGCACGACACGGTACGATCGAAGAGGTAGTCAGCCAGTGGCTAATGCAGGCCATCGCTACAGATATTCTGCATTCTAACCTCAGCTAGTGCAGGCTAGCACAGGCTACGAAAGTGGAGAAGAAGGAACGACAACAAGGAATTTTCTGTGGGATCGTTGCTCACGTAGCACGCATGAAAGGAAGGGAAACTCGATCAATGGTCGTTCGCGAATCCACTGCATACATGGTAACTTGCGAGATGGAAGAAAAGGTCTCACCAAGGTTGGAGTAACAACCCGGTGAAGTCACTTTGGGGGAAAGGGAGGGTGGGCAAAAATCCAACGGATAGGAGAAACAACCCACTACCTGTGTTGTTCGTACGTGCACTTCCGCACCTCCTCTGTACACAAATTCATTCAGTGGGGTGCTGCAAAAACGTCGAAAGACACCGGACTGCACAATCAACCCCGGTTGATTGTCGGACTGACGGTCGCAACAAACACTGCATTTCCGCGAAGAAGACTTGATGCTAAGCGTCAAGCATACACGCGAGGCAAGATTCTGCCTGGACACTAAACTAAGATCTTCCCTCTCCGCGCCCCCGGAAAGCTGCTTCCCCACCAATGTGGTCTTCTTCCAGGGTCCACAAAGACAGGGTCACACACAAAGGTGGTTGACCAACCACTGGCCCATCACCAGTTTCCTTCTGGAGATATTCATCATGGCGTGACACGCGAAGCAAGATCCTGCCTGGACACTCAACTAAGATCTTCCCCCTCCGCGCCCCCGGAAAGCTGCTTCCCCACCTATGTGGTCTTCCAGGGTCCACAAAGACAGGGTCACACACAAAGGTGGTTGACCAACCACTGGCCCATCACCAGTTTCCTTCTGGAGATATTCATCATGGCGTGACACGCGAAGCAAGATCCTGCCTGGACACTCAACTAAGATCTTCCCCCTCCGCGCCCCCGGAAAGCTGCTTCCCCACCTATGTGGTCTTCCAGGGTCCACAAAGACAGGGTCACACACAAAGGTGGTTGACCAACCACTGGCCCATCACCAGTTTCCTTCTGGAGATATTCATCATGGCGTGACACGCGAAGCAAGATCCTGCCTGGACACTCAACTAAGATCTTCCCCCTCCGCACCCCCGGAAAGCTGCTTCCCCACCTATGTGGTCTTCCAGGGTCCACAAAGACAGGGTCACACACAAAGGTGGTTGACCAACCACTGCGGTGTCCCCAATTTCCGTCTGAAGATTCTGCCTGGACACTCAACTAAGATCTTCCCCATCCGCGCCCCCGGAAAGCTGCTTCCCTACCAATGTGGTCTTCTTCCAGGGTCCACAAAGACAGGGTCACACACAAAGGTGGTTGACCAACCACTGCGGCGTCCCCAATTTCCGTCTGAAGATTCTGCCTGGACACTCAACTAAGATCTTCCCCCTCCGCGCCCCCGAAAAGCAGCTACCAACAAACCACGTGCAGGACTCGCCACCGACGGTGCCCGTCAACACTGGCGAATCGCAGAAGGCGAAGACGTCCCGGAACGCAAAGCACCCCCAAGCCGAAGAGCAGCTGGACCTCCAGAGGATCGCGAAGCTCAGGTGCGCTCTTCTGCGTTTTTTTTTTTGTTGTATAAGCACCTGCTTTGTAGGAAATACTTGAGGAGACTGCCAGTTGCGATAGATCAAAGGAGGTAAATGTGCTGTAGCCCACACGAAACACAGGTAAATCTGGGTTTAGTGGCGGGCGTAAGCGTTCAACTCATCAAATAGTGGTAGTGTTTTTAGACAACCACACGTGTGTCAAATAACTGTTATTATTAACTCCTGCTCAACATGTAGAACGTGGGGAGCCCTTGGTCACATTCAATAAGGGTGTGATCGTGGTGTCGGTCGCAACAGTCGTTTTGCTAGCCAAAGAGAGAGATAGAGAGAAAAAGAGCGCCAGAGAGAAAAGAAAAGATAACGTTATCTTCCGGAAAAGAAGGGTTACGCGAACCCCCGAAAGAAGTAATAACAAAAAAACAAAAAAAATCCGAAAAAAATAAAAACACAAACCGACGAAGACCCCAAAAACCTTTTTCAACCTCTCCAATTCCCTTCAGGCTAGACCATTATACACGGCGGACTCCCCCACCGGTTGGGGGAGTGAATGCGGGAGTGAAAAAGTGCGGGAGTGCCACTCCCGCATTCCTAGGCAATAATACAAAGAAAATGAGGCACTTACACCGTTTTCTGGGAATCTCGGACCAAGATACGGCAAGCCAAACAACAGTGGGCCCAATTGTTTATCAGCAGATCGCGCATACCCCTGCCCGCCAGAGAACTGAACCTGCTGTGTCCCACCCAGCAACGCGCAGCAAGAAAACTCTGCCGTGGCAGGTGTGGAGAGCAGAAACCTCGGGTCATCAACAACGTACGTCGGTAAGAACATGGGTTTTGAATTTTCGTGATGTGGCTTTTTTGAATCAAATAGACCACGGTGGCAACATTTCTGACTTTGACAACCTGGTCAGTTTTGCTATCACAGAAGCAGCTGTAAAGTTGGGCCAGCTCGTTGGTGTCTCTATGCAAGGCCGCGTATCGGGTATGTCGATTGGAGTGGCGCTCTCGGAGGATTTGCATGCGCGTGGGTGGTTGCTACAGCATCAACCTCGTCGCTTCGCTGCACGAAAGAACAAAACTCATTTCGCTTTGCTCATTTGCTTCAAGGTCATCGACCTCGAAGCAAGAACTTCACTGAATGCGACAATTCGTCTGGGGATCGATTGCAACACAAACGAGACCTTCCTGAAGAAGCCTGCTGCACCGCACAGTTTGCAGATTCATCCTAGAAGTACTAAGGTTTTGCACCGAGGAAGACCTCTGTTCCGCGTCCTGGCCACGTTTGTGTCGCATTCCTGGGGGCAAAAGCATGGCCAGAAAGCTTTAGCGAGATGGCGGGTCGGGGTCAGCAAGGTGTCAACAGGTCAGTCGGTCCTAAGGCAAGGTGACATTGCTCGCCTCAATGCTGCCACTGACGAGCATGCTCGGACGTGCAGGATTGCCGAAAGGGAATATGAGAACTGAACATTCCGCAACCGGATGCGGATCTGAAGTGGTGACACATTGACGATCCTGTTGACCATGTCCACAGGCCCCGGATGATTCGAGACATTTGCGTGTCGTGCCAACTAGAGCACCGCCGAACGGCACCCCCTCGCGGAACCGTACTTCGGATGCAAATATGCATCGCAAATGCTGAGGCGTCATGCTATTGCTACGACAAATTAATTCAAGGGGACTCCGAAAAAGCAACAAAAACGAGGAAGAAATGCCGCCGAAGACGCCAAAGTCGACGCCGAACAAACGGAAGAGGGCTGCAAGCGACAGTTCAGAAGATGATTCCCAGGTCTGCGTTCTGGCAGACTTCGTTGAAAGCTTCGTCATGAAAAAGCCGGGGGGCGTCTTAATCCTCGGCAAGCTGCGGTCAACGTTCGCGACCGTGACCGACACCGATGTAACAAAAAACGACTCCCGCTTGGTGAAGCGGTTGAAAGAAAAGTTCGACATGGGTAAGCTAGCCAGCTCCCAGGTGCCGCTGATGAAGAAGGACGGCACCCTGCCGGAGTGCTATCGCACTGAAACCCGCAGGCAAGGTGTCCAAGACACGCTCTTGGGTGGCTTAGCACTCAGGTCCAAAATGTTACCGGCTTGGGCAGTCGCTAGTCATACCAAGAACGGGTTGTACGTCCGCATGAAGGCCGCCCTTCATGCAAAATACAAGTGCGCGGACATGGCGTCCGTGTACACAGCACTGGCTTCGGCGAACGACGAGAAGCTGAAGCCGGTGAGCAACCCCCGCTTCCCGCCCATTACCCCGTTGCTCGGCACGGGCCCCGACGAGTACAGCGTGGGGGTGGAAGGCATTTTCCGAGGGATAACGCTGCGTTACCAAGGGAACGTGGTGACACTGGTGTGCCAGCGGGACGTCAACGAGGGGAGCAACGTCCCCTCGGGGAAATACCACGCGCAGTTCACCCTGCCGAGGCCCGCACTCCAGCCAGCTTCTCTGCACACCGTCCGGCAGGAAAGTCTTGCCCTCTGGCGGGTTACAATGGTGCTGGAGCCCGTGCGCGCGGAGGAGGGTAGTGATGGAATTCCCCTGCCCAATTTGCAGGAAGAATACCGGAGAATCCTCGGTGTCGACCTGGCTGTGGAGGAAAACGCAGAGAGTGAGGGAGCCGCGGGGAGTGAAGACGGACAGCCCGAGGCTCTCCTCATTCAGGGCAACGACATCATGGAGCTTTCTCAGTGATGTCGCCGCTAACTCTTTGTTCGACAATCTGCTCCTCGCCCTGTTCCTCGGAACCTTTATGCGGGAACTGTCGATGCGCCTTGTCCTCGTTCATTTTTTGTACTTCTTCAGCGGCGCCTTTTTCCCTGTGATTCGCGGTTGCTGAAGCTTCGCCTGTCTTTCATTGCATCAACATCTTCCGGTTTTATCTTTGCCTGGTCATCTGCTTTTTCATGATCAGCTTGTTTCTGCTCTTTCCCTTCTTAAGTGCCATTCTCAAGTGACAATCGGGTATTCTCCCGAAAGGAATACTTCTGCGAGGATCGGCTGTGCATTGCAACCTCGCCTGCTGACTTTTCATCCGCAAATGCGTCGTCCCCTAGCACGTTGTCCTCAGTTCGTCTTCGATTAATAGGGTCACTCCATACAGCGAGATTCATGAGCTCAAGGAAATATCATCCGTGATACGCTACAATCTCACCACGAAAGGCACAGGGGGTAATGGGAAAGTCGTCGAAGCATGTTGCGGAGGTGGGAAAGACGCTGGTGGCCTCGCGGATAAACAGCGGCCTCAGCAAGAACAAGTGCGGGCAACTCAATGCCACGCACAAGCTACGTACAGGCAAGTCCATGCGCATTTCAAAGGGGCATGTGACGAAGATGGAGATGCCTCAGAAGAAGGCCGCGGAGAAGAGGCTGTCTCGCGGGCTTCTGGGGGCATTCCTGTTTCTTGAGCAAAAGGGTCGAGGTGGTGAGACACGCTCCGAGCTGCCGCTCATGGGCGTTCTGTACTCGGACGGCTACAGCCCCTACAACGGACTGCGGTCAAGAAACGCACGTGTGCGCCTGTCATTCGGTCTCATCAACGCCACCACTGGGAAATATCTCCCAGCCATTACCGTGGTCGATCGGAAGAAGGCGGCGTACAGGCTGTACGAGAGCTTCCAGCTCATCGAATCTGTCGACGGACTGCACAACACGAGGGTTGTGACATGCGGATACGAGGTGCGGGTGTACATCACCACCCTGACAGGAGATCACCTGGAGAGGTGGTGCACGATGGAAAGGTGTGGCGGAAATGGGCACCGGTGTTGTGTTTGCAACATTCCGACTTCAGAATGGTCGTTGAACACCCACCGCTTCCCGCATCTGAGCCTGGGGGAAATGCAGGTGGCCGGTTTTGGATCGATTTTGGGGGGTGTTGCGCCTGGGGCCAGGTGGGTTAGCCCTGCCCTCCACGATTGTAAGGGGATGGCTATGAAATTGATTAGTGTGCTGGACTCCGAAGCAAACACGGTACTGCAGGCGGTATGCAAACGACTCTGCGTTGACATCTCGCAAAACGCCAAAGGAGGTCATGTGCGAGACGTTGTAAGAAACATGTCATCGGAGAAAGGGTATGCAACGGTATCCAGGTGGCTTTTTATCTGCCTTGCTGAGCTGATCGACTTTCGGTACTCGGACATCCCCTGGGGTTTCTGGGGCAAAAAAGAAGCATCCTACCGCATCCCCTTCCTCCGAGCCAGGGTTGCAGGGCATGTCTTTCTGATGTTAATGGAAAAGACAAAGCCTGGGTCGACTCGCAATGCATACTGTCACAGTCTGGAGCATTGGTGGGACCCACTGGATGCGCTGCCTTTCGGCCTCTCGGATGAGCCCAGTGAGGCTGAAAACGGAAGGAGGAAGAGGACTGCCACTGTGACGAGTCCGCAAACGTACGAACTGGACCAAGCGATGATGGAGCAGCAGAAATGGTCCCTCCCCACTGAGCGTATTTCTGTGGAGTCTCAGAGCGGATTGCGGGAGTACCAGAGCATTTTTGTTTGTGACTGCGTGCAGGACAAGTCTGCCCGCAAGAAGCTCGCACTGCACACTCTCTGCTGCCAGCTTCACATCGTTGCGCGACATGCGTTTGTTTTTCGTGGTTCGGGATGTACGATGTTCCAATTCCCGGAGGGAAATGGATCGGTCCGAGTCTGCACTTGCGGCAAGCAATTCCGCACTCAAGGGCTTAAGCTGTTTGTTGACACACCTTTTGGCCGTATGTCTCCTCAGAAATTGGAAAGTGAGGCGCGTGCGGAGTTGGAACAGACGGAGACTGAAGACGACGGTTCTGAAGATGAAGAAGAGGAAGAGGAGGAGGAAGAAGAAGAGGAGGAAGAGGAAGAGATGGAAGAGGTTAGCAGTTCTGACGACCAAGAGTGTCCCCTCTGCAAAAAGAAGCTGGGTACAGCAGCCCTTGCAGCCCACCTCGATGCGCGTCACCGAGCGCTGGTGAAATGCGTCTGCAAGATGAAGTGCCCAAAGTGTAGTGCCACCATCAGTGCCAACGGTCTATCTCAGCACATGCACCACAAGCATCCCGCCTTCTTTAACGAAACGTTCAGATGCAGGCTGTGCTTCGTACGCGTGCAGAACAAGACACAATGGCATGCACACATTGAACAGCACAAATGATACTGCTAGGATGCGGAGTTAACCCCCTCTGAGGATTCCGCGCCACTTTCCTTCTTCTGTGATTGGCGTTGGTGTCGTTGGCGGCTTCTCTCTTTCGGATTCAAACACATCCGCTTCGTTCTTGCTTGTGCTGCCCACCCCAACCCCTAGCTTTTGTGCCCAGGCGCCACCATTCGTGTCCAGGTGCCACGATGAATGTGTGGCAAAAAACCGAAGATCGTTTGTAGGAGGTTCCCGTTTCTGCAGAAAGGTGAAGCCTGTAGCAGGCCAAGACGCAAAACAGCGACAGGGAGCCCTGGCTTAGCAAGACTGTAACGGAGACATCGTATCGGAGCTTTAGGCGGTACTCAACCGCTCTCAAACCGAGAAGTACCCGCTTTTCCGCAAGGACACTCCCGCATTGCAGACGCAAGGACGTCTGCAGCCCCCGCTTGAACATCTGTCTTCGACTTTGGCCCAGTTGTCAGAGCAACTCGAGTGCAGGAAGTCGGGTGGGCGGTATCTCATTCGCGCGGGGGACAATTGGTGCTCTTCTCAATTGTAGCTGGACCACAACCAGAGTCTTCTCGCTGCGAGCTGCTGGGTGGGAGCAGGTCGTGCCAGACCGCAGACAAAGTCTTGGAACTTTTCTGGGCTGCTGTAATAAACAAAAGTGAAGCGGCAACTCCCCAGGTGCCCAGTTGTTGAGTTCACTACAGGTTGGCTTACAGAGATGCGGAAGTGCCTCACTTTCCTTGTATTTTACCTATAAATGCGGGAGTGGAACTCCCGCATTGCGGGAGTGCCACTCCCGCAATGCGGGAGTGACCCCCATCGCGCAAACGACCGCACAAACACTCCCCCATCCGGCGGGGGAGTCCGCCGTGTACAACGACCCCCCCCTAGAGCAGTGTTCCAGGTAAACGGTAAACGTTTACCGTTTACAAACGTTTACGTTTACTCATTTTGGAGTAAACGTTGAGTAAACGTTGAGTAAACGTTGTGTAAGCGTATACTGTATCAAGGGTGGCATCCACTGGAAATGCAATCTATCAGGAAAGAGGAGCGACAAAGCAAAATATCCAGACGCACCTTTCGCCACAAATGGTGAACAAGCGCAAAGGAGACGCCTGGGAGGGGTGACATTCACGTACCCGGATCGAAGATGCACAAGGTAACTTGCAAGTTCTGCGATAAGGCCTTCCCCACCGCCTCTGCTGAGCACCTGCTCGGCCAAGGCAGCGGCATTGGCGGCTGCGCCCCAAAAGATCCCATGGTGGTAGCACACACCCCCCTTCGTCGTCAAGCTGAAGGCAGCAGAAGAAAAACGAGAAAGCCAAGACGAAGCAGCTGGATATGGTGCCATTCCTCACTCGAGCGACCACTGCAGTGGACGCCCACGAAGCCATCAGGGACTTCTTCTATGAAGAAGCCATCGGGTTTAACAAGGCTACTGGTCGTTCGTTCCTGACCATGGTTTCAGTCCTGTGCAGGCTATCAGCACACGATGAGTACACCCCCCAACGCCCGAAGAACTCGGTGGGGTGATGCTTGACAACGCCATAAAAGAGATGGACAGCCTGATGGAACATGGGTTGCGCCAGGAGGCCAAGTATGGTCTAACCGTGCTCTGTAGGCGAGTAAACGTTTACCGCGAGTAAACGTAAACGTTTACCGTTTATAAACGTTTACGTTTACTCATTTTGGAGTAAACGCGTTTACTCAACGTTTACCAGCTTCACTGGCCTAGAGGGGGGCAAACTCTGAAATCTGCGCCACTTAGCCTTTTTCTGGCGTTATAGTGCATTTTAGGCCAATCTTTGAAAACCAACCCCCTTTTTTCAGCACATGATGACTTTGTGGGGGGTGTTTGGCTGTCTGCAGTGCATAATAGTGCCTTCTTGAGCCTTTTTGAGGCATTTTCAGCCCCTTACAGACCTCGGTCGCTCGGCGGGTCACAAGCACCCTGTGCAGCACCTGTGGTCCTGATCTTGTCGAAAACACCCCAATCTGGATCCAAAATCCACAGCAGTGCCCTCACCGGTGACTGGCGGGTGCCAAAAGTTGGTAAAACAGGCCAAAACCTCGAGTTTTATGGCCAGATTCACTAAATAGCCGGCCAGATTCACTGAATAGCTGGTGGGATTCACTAAATAGCTGGTCGGATTCACTAAATAGCTGGTCATATTCGCCAAATAGCCGGTCGTATTCACTAAATAGCTGGTCAGAATCACTACATAGATGGTCAGACTTACTGAAATTCCAGAAAAAATGACAGAATTTCCGCTCCACCACCCTGAAGTGCAGATATACAGATGAAATGCCACTGGAAACAATGAACCGGTGTCTGAAGTGCGGTCATTTGTCCACCAGACAAGTGAAGGGGTGCAAGAGCTGGAGTAAACGGGATAGGAGGGATGGACGTACACTCGGGTGCATAAGGCGAACCCGCGACACCTCGCACACCTCCGCAACCGATTGCGACCGACAACGACACGCCTTTGTCAGCCCATCGAGCTGTCCAACGCGGCCACTCCTGACACAGTCAAGTGATCCCTCAGACACTGTGCAAACACGAGTGCCCAGCACACACACACTCAGTCACACCTGGTAGATTCAGGAACCGAGGAGCATGGCCAGGAGGGTAGGAACGTGGTCAGGTGTGCAGAACCGCGGTCAGGAGCGGTGTTCAGGAGTACTGGACCGTGGTCAGAAGTGCAGGAATAAGTGCAGAACCGCAGGAACAGGGTGCTATCTGAAACAAGCAGCTATTTAGTAAGTGGCGCACCCCAAAAACATGAAATTTGCGTTTCACCTCTCTTTTAAGCTTCCTCAGTCGAAAACTAGGCCGGGAAATGAATTTCTTGTCCCCAGAGGACCCTTTAGAGGCCCCAGGCATGGGGGCATGCTGCCGGCTTAACTCAGTTTCATTTTTGTCGAAAAAAGTTTGCCCCCCCCCCCCTACCCCCCCCCTCCCCCCTTTCATCTTTGTGTAAAAAAGAAAAAAGAATCTTGAAATTTGTAAAAAATAGCGACTGTGCATTGTCCTTGTGAGTGGGGGTGTGTTGTCCTTTTTGAGGTGAATTGTGTATACAAACGAAGGGAAGAACACCGCCCATGAGGAGGAGGGGGAACAACTCTCTTTCCTGATTGCTCGAGGTGCCTTTCCCAGTTCGGGGTCAGTGCGGGTGGGGAGTTGACGAAGCGCGCTGGGCGCTCCCTGCCACCGGCACCTGCCGGCTTCTCTCTCCTGTGGGGCCTTTACGACCGGGTAACGATTCCGTGGTGCAGCCGCGCGGCGACAGCCCTTGGTTGGGGTGAAAAGGGCCCTGTTTGCTTCGGGTCGAACGGCTGGCCGACTCTCGAAGGTTGGACACTCTCACCGTGTGCACTTGCCTCTTGCTTGTCCCGCCCTCCACACATCAGATGAAAGAAACGGTGAAAACCAGTCAGGATACTATACAAACGAAGGGAAGAACACCGCCCACGAGGAGGAGGGGGAACAACTCTCTTTCCTGATTGCTCGAGGTGCCTTTCCAGCCCTCCCGCTACGTTCGGGGTCACTGCGGGTGGGGAGTTGACGAAGCGCGCTGGGCGCTCCCTGCCACCGGCACCTGCCGGCTTCTCTCCTGTGGGGCCTTTACGACCGGGTAACGATTCCGTGGTGCAGCCGTGCGGCGACAGCCCTTGGTTGGGGGTGAAAAGGGCCCTGTTTGCTTCGGGTCGAACGGCTGGCCGACTCTCGAAGGTTGGACACTCTCACCGTGTGCACTTGGCCCTTGCTTGTCCCGCGTTTGGCGCGCCTCCGTGTCCCGGTTGGGAATTGTAGGCTGGCTTGTTCTCGTCGTTCTCAGCCGGGGTCTACTCGGCTGGCGCTACCTTTTTCACTCTTTCTCGGCCGGGTGCCCTTTTGCTCGGGTCTTTGGGGGGGGTCTCTCCCACTTGACGGGATGCCCACCACACATGAAAGAAACGGTGAAAACCAGTCAGGATACTATACAAACGAAGGTAAGAACACCGCCCATGAGGAGGAGGGGGAACAACTCTCTTTCCTGATTGCTCGAGGTGCCTTTCCAGCAGTTCGGGGTCACTGCGGGTGGGGAGTTGACGAAGCGCGCTGGGCGCTCCCTGCCACCGGCACCTGCCGGCTTCTCTCTCCTGTGGGGCCTTTACGACCGGGTAACGATTCCGTGGTGCAGCCGCGCGGCGACAGCCCTTGTTTGGGGTGAAAAGGGCCCTGTTTGCTTCGGGTCGAACGGCTGGCCGACTCTCGAAGGTTGGACACTCTTACCGTGTGCACTTGGCCCTTGCTTGTCCCGCGTTTGGCGCGCCTCCGTGTCGCCGGTTGGGAATTGTAGGCTGGCATGTTCTGGACTTCATCGCACTCGTTCTGAGCCGGGGTCTACTCGGCTGGCGCTACCTTTTTCACTCTTTCTCGGTCGGGGGTAACCCACCCTTGCTCGGGTCTTTGGGGGGGTCTCTCCCACTTGACGGGATTGTTGTCCCGTCCCGCCCTCCACACGTGACAGAAACGGTGAAACCCTATACAAACGAAGGGGAAGAACACCGCCCATGAGGAGGAGGGGGAACAACTCTCTTTCCTGATTGCTCGAGGTGCCTTTCCAGCCCTCCCACTACGTTCGGGGTCACTGCGGGTGGGGAGTTGGGCGCTTGCCACCGGCCCCTGCCGGTTTGGGGCCTTCACGGCCGGGTAACGAATCCGTGGTGCCGCCGCGGCGGCAGCGCTTGGTTGGGGGAAAAGGGCTCTGTTTGCTCCGGGTCGAACGGCTGGCCGACTCTCTAAGGTTGGACGCTCACCGCGCTTGGCGCGCCTCCGTGTCGCCGGTTGGGAATTGCAGGCTGGCTTGTTCTGGGCTTCATCGCACTCGTTCTGAGCCGGGGTCTACTCGGCTGGCGCTACCTTTTTCACTCTTTCTCCGCCGGGGGGCTCTAACCCACCCTTGCTCGGGTCTTTGGGTGGCTCTCTCTCACTTGATTGGATTGTTGTCCCGTCCCGCCCTCCACACATGAAAGAAACGGAGAAACCCAGTCAGGATACCATATAAACGAAGGGGAAGAACACCGCCCATGAGGAGGGGGGGAACAGCTCTCTTTTTCGTTCCTGATTGCTCGAGGTGCCCTTCCAGCCTCCCACTACGTTCGGGGTCACTGCGGGTGGGGAGTTGGGCGCCCCTTGCCACCGCCGGTTTGGGGCCTTCACGGCCGGGTAACGAATCCGTGGTGCCGCCGCGGCGGCAGCGCTTGGTTGGGTGAAAAGGCCCTGTTTTACTTCGGGTTGAACGGCTGGCCGACTCTCTACGTGTGCTCTTGGCTCTTGCTTGTCCCCGCAGTTCGTCGGCCGCGTTGGGGAACCCGCCCTTGTTGTTGCGTTGTTCCACCTGGTTGCGCACAGTTGTTTGGGTTGCTCCGCATAGTTTCGGGTTGTTCCGCATAGTTGCGCGTGGTTGTTTGGGCTGTTCCGCATAGTTTCGGGTTGTTCCGCATCGTTGCGCATAGTTGTGTCGATGCACCGTGGCGAATGCTGAGCGCGTAAGGGCGCGGTCGCATTGTCTGCACACAGCTTGAAAAGGTGGAGTACTGAAGGCGAACCGCAGATTGGGCACGGGCGAACAGTCCGGGCGCGTTCGACCGGTGGTTGACGCTGCCCGCATTGCTTCGACCCTATGCGTTGCAGTCTTGCAGCTGCCACGATTGGTGCAGTCAACTGTTCCGGTGCCGTCAAGTGCCGATGCCGCTTATCGTCGGGCCGTTGACCAGCCTAGCGAACGGCCTTCCTTGTCCGCCCTGTAATCTTTTTTTTTTTTTTTTTTTAGCCACATGCAATGTGTGAGGAAACTGAACCGCTCAAGTAGGACCTTCTGATCATGATCATTTGCCAAATTTGCCACCTGAAACCACGTCCAGGATTTGGGCTCAGGGTAGTGCGGTCAACGAAAACTCTAGTTTCCCTTTCTACTTTCTCCTACTCTCGCGGTGTACGGTTTTTTTGATAGTACATCTGTACTGACGGGAACATTTCCGGAACAACGGTTGCACATGAAAGAGAAAACGAAGCCAACGAAAATGTGCGTCTTTCAAGAAGAAGGGAGTTCCCGCGGTTTCCGGTTTGCGGTACTTTTTTCCATTTCTTTTTCGGGAAAATTGCAGGATCGGCACGCCGAATAGAAGAGGTACCTCTTGTATTCGACCCCCCCCCAGTAACAATGCCTTGTTGGTACTAAGAATTAGTAATTGACAGCGTACTACCTGAAACTTACCAAAAGCAGGCGAGTTCCGCTAGTGCGCACAAACAAACCCCGCAGGTCAGGGAAATTTTTTTCAAAGTTCCCACCTACCCGTCCCTTGGAAAGGGGAGTTCGCATCGTTCGTATTTGAAAACCTTTGCTCCTCCGTGAGTGTTTGGATTTCCTTCCGCGTGTTTGGCACACGGAAGAGGGTACCCCGCAGGAGTGTTTCCTCCTGCGAGTCAACGGGCCCTCTTTTTCCGTAGCGGGAAGAATTCAATTGACCGACCCCCCCTCGCAACCTCGCAAGGACAGGAGCAAGGTGGTCCTGTGTTCCACGGGACCCTGACGCTTCGCTACGTCGTAATAAAAACCCAAACGAAGAACAGTCTCTTCTTCCTCCTCTCGAACGTCTTCCTCCAACGTCTCATCGTACTAGGCCGGCGCAAAACCCAAGGGGATGGGAAATACGATCTTGGAAGATTGATATATCCGACGAATACCTAACACTTGTTGTTGGGGGATGAGCGAGAGAGAGAGCCAGATTGCAGTATTGTGCACCCACACATAACTTTTCCACAATGGGGTCAGAACAGCCGCAACATTTACATCGTGGGTATTGTGGCTAGAATCTTTTTCTGAAACGGTAACATACCCAGTTTCACTGGGGTGCCCGTTCCCGGCGAGCTACGAGGGAACGAACCTGTAAGAGTGTCAACGCTACTCTTTCTATAATGTAGTCTATTCATGATAACCAACTTCATATAAAAGGTGTCACGGGAAAAGCCGGCAGCCGCTGCTTAAAGTGCATGCGGATCCGTGTGGTCCGTGTACTTAAAAGTTCCCAATGCTTAACGGCTTTAGCGGCCCTGAGGTTCCCCCGTCAGGTGACACCACTTTATCTTTAGCCATACTTCGACTTCCTTTGTTGCCCACTGAAAAATTGACGCCAGGGACAATGGCAATGCAGACTGGAAACCAAGGCTGTGATCGAAGCGCTACAGAACGACAACCCAGTTTGTGACGCGGTCAAAACACACCCAAGATGCATGCAAGCCATCCAGCTCCATTAGTAGCCAACGTGACCTGCAAGGCCATCTCCAGTGTGTAACAGGAAGCAGGGAACGATGGTAAGGCAGAGAACCCAAGGCTGTGATCGAAGCCGTGCTAAAGTACGACAACCCAGTTTGTAACGCGGTGCACCCAAGAGGCATGCAAGCTATACGGCTCCATGAGTAGACAACGCGTCCTGCAGGTAATCTGCAGTGTGTAGTAGGAGTCAAGAAACAAGGGACAATTGCAAGACAGAGAACCCAAGGCTGTGATCGAAGCCGTGCTACAGTACGACGTCCCAGTTTGTATCACGGTCAAAACGCACCCAAGAGGCATGCAAGCTATACGGCTCCATTAATAGACAACGCGTCCTGCAAGGTAATCTGCAGTGTGTAGTAGGAAACAAGAAACAAGGGACAATTGCAAGACAGTGAACCCAAGGCTGTGATCGAAGCCGTTCTACAGTGCGACAACCCAGTTTGTAACACGGTCAAAACACACCCAAGAGGCATGCAAGCTATACGGCTCCATTAATAGACAACGCGTCCTGCAAGGTAATCTGCAGTGTGTAGTAGGAAACAAGGGACAAGTTCAAGACAGTGAACCCAAGGCTGTGATCGAAGCCGTTCTACAGTACGACAACCCAGTTTGTAACACGGTCAAAACACATCCAAGATGCAAGACGAGACAATGCGTCCTGCAAGGTCATCTGCAGTGTGTTGTAGGAAACAAGGGACGATTGCAAGACAGAGAACCAAGGCTGTGGGCCTTCGTATAGCGAGAAAGCCCAACTAGGCCAGGGCCGCGGAATCGCCCCGCCTTACCGGCAGCCCCACCCCCACCGAACCAGCGCCCGTTAAAATGGGTCCGTAACACACACATACGCACATAGCCACCCATCTAGCAAACTTGCTTGTTACGCGCCTTCGGGGCGCGTCAAGTTGGAATCCTTACGTTTCTGAGCGAACTTCCTCATAGCCACTCGCCGAAAGCGAGGTTCGAGGGGTATAGCAAAAACTGACGAACGCAGGCCCCACCGTTTTGTCCCCCTTTTCTGTACACCCCCTTCGTACAGCGAAGAAACAGAAGGAATTCCAATACATGCTGTACTATACTCCGTTTCAGGTGTGTTGTACGTTTATATATGGTACGATGCCAAAAGGGGGGGGGGGGGGGGGGGTTTGGGCAGATGTTTTCTGGCATAGTAAGATACTGGGCAAGTGGGGTATAGGACCCACACCCCCCCAAAAACCATGTTTGCGAGCCGATTTCGAGCTCAAATGCTCTCGGCGAGCCTTCTTTTGAGCACAAAACGCTGTTTTTCTGGATTTCGATGTCCCTTGATTGATTCTGATGAAGGAAGGAAAAGAGCAGCGGAATACCATCGAGTTTGCTACCGCTTCGTGCCGCGACTTGCTGACTTTGCTACAGGTTTCCTGCCAGTGGTTCTTGCTCTCTTAGCCTCTTTTTGGTCTTTCGCAGCCAGCTCGTCGAAAACCTGTTTCTTCTTGAGCCGGTTTTTATGGAGCCTTCCTTTCAGACCTTCGCTTGAGCTAGATGACGAGCACTCACTCCTGCTACTCAGTACGTCACACTCACTATCTGAGTTGCACAGCGGCAGCTTGTCCGAGACCTTTGGCGTGAACGTGAAGGCCACAGGGCGGGTTTTCGCTCGAAGTTTGCACCCCGGTTCACCACTGAAGTCATGAACTGTCACATTGCCAAGGCTGTCTTTCTCATATGACCCGATGACCATGACGTTCCCTATCTTTCTGACGTTGAAAGTGGCGGTTTGTGAACGGATACGAACTTGAACTGCCGCTGTGCAAGCAATCCTTTCTATCACTCCTTTGACATCGTTCAACGTTTGCACGGCGTTCTTGCGGGATGCCATGTCGAGTGCCCGGCTAACAGAGCCGAAGTGCTGGTCACGGTCGTTCTTGCCGTGCCCGCCCTCAAAGAAGTTTATCGAAGCCGTCGATTTTTCTTCGAGAAGGCGACTGATGAAGAGGAGGCTTCGGAAATGCCTACCAGAATCACACCAGTAAACACACTTTTTGTCTTCCGGAAAGAATTCCTTTGCCCGCTCCAGAGCACGCACTGCGGCAAACGAGCACTGATTGTGCGTGCGCATCAGTATGTCAATGTGCTGGCGTTTGGTCGAATCACCAGTTGTCCAATGCAAGCCAAACCCAAGGAGAGAGAAGGCCCCCTGGTTGTAAAAAAGCTGACCAGGCTCTTCTGGCAGCATCGGCAACTTTCCCTTCTGCTTAAAGTCGAATGTCACCACGACACAGCTGGGTGGTGGGTTCTTGAGGTGAGCATTGTAAGCTGCCCTCTGTCGTGCCGCAGATTCCTGATGAAGCTGGACTTCCATGAGCTGGTGCAACATAACTGCTAAACTGCTCTTGACTTGGGGGGGAATAGTAGGTTCGTCCAAAGCGCCGAACAGAAAAAAGGGGCTCGCGTCTGATCGCCAGTACTGCGAAGTGAGCCACTTCTTGTTACTGGCAATGTACTCACGAAGGCGATGTTAATCATGTTCCCTTCTGCACAGGTGTCACACACATCGGTCCGTCGAGAAAGGTGCTGGAACTGGGCTCCACGTAGCCGGTTAAGATTTTGTTCAGTTCCTTTGGTGGGTGGGTGCTGTATCAAAGTCATTGTACAGGCGTTACCCTACCTGGGGCCTCGAAATCCAGAAAAACCGCGTTTTGTGCTCAAAAGAAGGCTCGCCGAGAGCATTTGAGCTCGAGATCGGCTCGCAAACATGGTTTTTGGGGGGCCGTAGGTCCTATACCCCACTTGTCCAGTATCTTACTGTGCCAGAAAACATCTGCCCAAACCTCCCCCCCCCCCCTTTTTGGCATCGTACCATATGAGTCGATGCCAAAAGGGGGGGGTTTGGGCGGAAAAATCCCCGCATAGTCCACCAGGGTACTGAGGCCCCGTACCCTTCCTAAAACATCATTCTGCGTTCAAATACGCCCTCAGAAGCCTCCGGAGAGCCTTCTATGATGTCCCAAATGCGATTTTATGGGTTTTTGGGGGGTCCCCCCGTCTGCTGGCCGTAAACCGCCATAGAAGACACATTAAGTCCGACATACCACACACAGGGAAGCTATCTTGGAGGTAGTGGAGTCAGAGCGTGGGCTCGGAGGCCGGAAGCACTCGCGCGGCTCAGCCAAGGGGAAGGAGAAGAAGGTGATGCCCCCCCGCACCCGCCCCCGCTCGAAGGACGGCGGCCGGCGCAACGGGCTCGGCCCCCTGGCACCTACCTCGCGAACGCGGTCAGCAGCAAGCTCTCGTCGCAAGGCAGCGTCGAGTCCTCGCAGGAGGCAAGCCTTCCCCCCGCAAAGCCCCGCAAGGCCAGGGCCGCGGGTTTGCCCCGCCCTACCGGCAGCCCCACCCCCACCAAACCAGCGCCCGTTAAAATGGGTCCGTAACACACACATGCACACATAACCACCCATCAAGCAAACTTGCTTGTTACGCGCCTTCGGGGCGCGTCAAGTTGGAATCCTTACGTTTCTGAGCGAACTTCCTCATAGCCACTCGCCGAAAGCGAGGTTCGAGGGGTAAAGCAAAAACTGACGAACGCAGGCCCCACCGTTTTGTCCCCCTTTTCTGTACACCCCCTTCGTATAGCGAAGTTGTAGGTTTATATATCATTAAGTCCGACATACCACATACAGGGAAGCTATCTTGGAGGTAGTGGAGTCAGAGCGTGGGCTCGGAGGCCGGAAGCACTCGCGCGGCTCAGCCAAGGGGAAGGAGAAGAAGGTGATGTCCCCGCGCACCCGCCCCCGCTCGAAGGACGGCGGCCGGCGCGATGGGCCCGGCCCCTTGGCACACCTCGCGAACGCGGTCAGCAGCAAGCTCTCGTCGCAAGGCAGCGTCGAGTCCTCGCAGGAGGCAAGCTCCGCCCCCGCAAAGCCCAAAAGGGCCAGGGCCGCTGAATCGCCCCGCCTCACCGGCGCCGGCTGCCCCACCCCCACGTCCTCCAAGCCAGACCTGACCCCAGACCGCACCGCAACGGACTCCCGCGTGAGCACGCTAACCCCGACGTCAGACCCAGACTGTCCCGACAGCCCCCGCGGCGTGTCTCCCCAAAAACCGCCCCCGCCAGCTACCGCGGCCACTGCCGCTTCCCACCAGCCCCAACGGCAGGCTGCCGTTGGGCAGCAGCGGCAGCAGCAGCAGCAGCAGGAGCAGCAGCAGCAGCAGCAACACCAGCACCAGCACCAGGAGCAGCAGCAGCAGCACCAGCACCAGCAGCAGCAGCAGCAGCAGCAGCAGCACCAGCACCAGCAGCAGCAGCAGCAGCAGCACCGCCAGCCGTCGAAATCCAGCGGGGGGGGAGCGCTCAGGCAGCAGCAGCAGCAGCAGCAGCACCCGTCGCCCGCGGCTGCGCTCACCGCGGCGCCGCCAGCGAAGGCGCGCCCGGGCGCGACGCCGGCGATGGCGGCGGCAACGTCGCCCCGGGGGGCCGTGAAGACCCCGGATGCAGCAGCTGCTGCTGCTGCTGGCGGCGGCGGCGGTGGTGGTGGTGGTGGTGGTGGTGGGGGCGTTTTTTCGGGCGTTTGGGTCTGTGTTTTTGACGACGAAACAGCCGAGGCCCGCGAGTCGTGCCGGAGAGTGGCGGAGTGGTGCGGGGCGAATGCCGCTCACGTTCGGCTGCGGCGGTTGGAGGCCGCGTCCGTCGAGCACTGCGTCGCCGGTGCGAGCCCCGGCGACACGCTGCTGCTGGTGTACTGCGGGAGGCACCCGGGTAGCCTGCGGCTTTCGTCCGCAGCCCTCTCCCGCGTGCCAACCTCCGTCTCCCTGACAGTCGTCCTCGACGCACCCGCCCGCGAACTAGACGCCCTCAGCCCCTGCCCCGGCCTGCTGCCATTCGCTTACCACGGACAGGCCCAGCAGGTGTCGCCACGGGACGGTTCCTCCACCGCGCCGGTTGCCGGCGGCCCTGTCTGGCTGGTCTACGCGGATCCCGCGGCGCCCGCCGAGCCGAAGCCCCTCGGCGGCGTGCTGGGCCAGGTGCTGGGGTCGGTGGCGAAGAGGCTGCCGGAGGTGTCGTGCGGAAGGCTGCTGAAGGACTGCGTGACCACGCCGTTGCGCATCGCGTCTTCGAGGCAGGTTTCGAGGCACACGATCCTGCTGGCGGGGCGAGGTGCCGTCGGAGAAGAAGCCATCGAAGAAGAGCCATCTGCCACCGTCGACGATGTATACCAGAAGGTTTCCCAGCACTTCGAAGGCAGCAAGCCTAACAAAACTGTAGACTGGGCCTCCGTGCGCTGAACGCGCGCGTCTTCAAGACAGGGTTCGAGACACACAATCTTGCCTGGGCCTGGGAAAGGAAGTCAACGAAGAAGTGCGCCGCTTTCTACCGTCGACGAGGCATACCAGAAGGTTTCCCAGCACTTCGAAGGCAGCAAGCCTAACAAAACTGTAGACTGGGCCTCCGTGCGCTGAACGCGCGCGTCTTCAAGACAGGGTTCGAGACACACAATCCTGCCTGGGCCTGGGAAAGGAAGTCAACGAAGAAGTGCGCCGCTTTCTACCGTCGACGAGGCATACCAGAAGGTTTCCCAGCACTTCGAAGGCAGCAAGCCTAACAAAACTGTAGACTGGGCCTCCGTGCGCTGAACGCGCGCGTCTTCAAGACAGGGTTCGAGACACACAATCCTGCCTGGGCCTGGGAAAGGAAGTCAACGAAGAAGTGCGCCGCTTTCTACCGTCGACGAGGCATACCAGAAGGTTTCCCAGCACTTCGAAGGCAGCAAGCCTAACAAAACTGTAGACTGGGCCTCCGTGCGCTGAACGCGCGCGTCTTCAAGACAGGGTTCGAGACACACAATCCTGCCTGGGCCTGGGAAAGGAAGTCAACGAAGAAGTGCGCCGCTTTCTACCGTCGACGAGGCATACCAGAAGGTTTCCCAGCACTTCGAAGGCAGCAAGCCTAACAAAACTGTAGACTGGGCCTCCGTGCGCTGAACGCGCGCGTCTTCAAGACAGGGTTCGAGACACACAATCCTGCCTGGGCCTGGGAAAGGAAGTCAACGAAGAAGTGCGCCGCTTTCTACCGTCGACGAGGCATACCAGAAGGTTTCCCAGCACTTCGAAGGCAGCAAGCCTAACAAAACTGTAGACTGGGCCTCCGTGCGCTGAACGCGCGCGTCTTCAAGACAGGGTTCGAGACACACAATCCTGCCTGGGCCTGGGAAAGGAAGTCAACGAAGAAGTGCGCCGCTTTCTACCGTCGACGAGGCATACCAGAAGGTTTCCCAGCACTTCGAAGGCAGCAAGCCTAACAAAACTGTAGACTGGGCCTCCGTGCGCTGAACGCGCGCGTCTTCAAGACAGGGTTCGAGACACACAATCCTGCCTGGGCCTGGGAAAGGAAGTCAACGAAGAAGTGCGCCGCTTTCTACCGTCGACGAGGCATACCAGAAGGTTTCCCAGCACTTCGAAGGCAGCAAGCCTAACAAAACTGTAGACTGGGCCTCCGTGCGCTGAACGCGCGCGTCTTCAAGACAGGGTTCGAGACACACAATCCTGCCTGGGCCTGGGAAAGGAAGTCAACGAAGAAGTGCGCCGCTTTCTACCGTCGACGAGGCATACCAGAAGGTTTCCCAGCACTTCGAAGGCAGCAAGCCAAACAAAACTGTAGACTGGGCCTCCGTGCGCTGAACGCGCGCGTCTTCAAGACAGGGTTCGAGACACACAATCCTGCCTGGGCCTGGGAAAGGAAGTCAACGAAGAAGTGCGCCGCTTTCTACCGTCGACGAGGCATACCAGAAGGTTTCCCAGCACTTCGAAGGCAGCAAGCCTAACAAAACTGTAGACTGGGCCTCCGTGCGCTGAACGCGCGCGTCTTCAAGACAGGGTTCGAGACACACAATCCTGCCTGGGCCTGGGAAAGGAAGTCAACGAAGAAGTGCGCCGCTTTCTACCGTCGACGAGGCATACCAGAAGGTTTCCCAGCACTTCGAAGGCAGCAAGCCTAACAAAACTGTAGACTGGGCCTCCGTGCGCTGAACGCGCGCGTCTTCAAGACAGGGTTCGAGACACACAATCCTGCCTGGGCCTGGGAAAGGAAGTCAACGAAGAAGTGCGCCGCTTTCTACCGTCGACGAGGCATACCAGAAGGTTTCCCAGCACTTCGAAGGCAGCAAGCCTAACAAAACTGTAGACTGGGCCTCCGTGCGCTGAACGCGCGCGTCTTCAAGACAGGGTTCGAGACACACAATCCTGCCTGGGCCTGGGAAAGGAAGTCAACGAAGAAGTGCGCCGCTTTCTACCGTCGACGAGGCATACCAGAAGGTTTCCCAGCACTTCGAAGGCAGCAAGCCTAACAAAACTGTAGACTGGGCCTCCGTGCGCTGAACGCGCGCGTCTTCAAGACAGGGTTCGAGACACACAATCCTGCCTGGGCCTGGGAAAGGAAGTCAACGAAGAAGTGCGCCGCTTTCTACCGTCGACGAGGCATACCAGAAGGTTTCCCAGCACTTCGAAGGCAGCAAGCCTAACAAAACTGTAGACTGGGCCTCCGTGCGCTGAACGCGCGCGTCTTCAAGACAGGGTTCGAGACACACAATCCTGCCTGGGCCTGGGAAAGGAAGTCAACGAAGAAGTGCGCCGCTTTCTACCGTCGACGAGGCATACCAGAAGGTTTCCCAGCACTTCGAAGGCAGCAAGCCTAACAAAACTGTAGACTGGGCCTCCGTGCGCTGAACGCGCGCGTCTTCAAGACAGGGTTCGAGACACACAATCCTGCCTGGGCCTGGGAAAGGAAGTCAACGAAGAAGTGCGCCGCTTTCTACCGTCGACGAGGCATACCAGAAGGTTTCCCAGCACTTCGAAGGCAGCAAGCCTAACAAAACTGTAGACTGGGCCTCCGTGCGCTGAACGCGCGCGTCTTCAAGACAGGGTTCGAGACACACAATCCTGCCTGGGCCTGGGAAAGGAAGTCAACGAAGAAGTGCGCCGCTTTCTACCGTCGACGAGGCATACCAGAAGGCTTCCCAGCACTTCGAAGGCAGCAAGCCTAACAAGACTGTAGACTGGGCCTCTGTACGCTAGTCCGGTGGAAAAGGAAGTCAACGACGAGAAGTGCCTTTTTCTGCCGTCGACGATACCAGAAGGTGTACTTCGCCCTAGGGAAAGGCTCGGGAAAAAATCATGTCCTCGGGACAAAAAAGCTGGTTATTTTTCCTCTCGAACCTGACCACACGTGTTTTCTCCAAGACCGAAAACGAAGCCCTGAGCCAAAGTTAAAAAGGCGCAATCATGCCTACATCCCTTTCACTACCCGACTCCCAGCCTCAATGGTCAACCGGAGACTCTTGAATACCAAACCTTTAAACCACAAAAAAGCTTCTAGCAAGTGTACGCACCTTAATTACCCGTGTTTCGTTTTGGGCGAGATAGGTACCAGGATCCACGGGAGCCAAGCTTCACGTGTTCGGCGGTACTGCAGAGCCACGGGCCTACGGGGGTCAAGTGGCTACCGATTTCCCAACTAAAGAATCAAGGCGTGGCGCACCTTGGGGCTTGGCGCTTGCGCTGATCGCAAGCTCGTCGAGACGGTCCAGCCACAGGGCAGAGCGGACGGGGTTGTAGCACTGTACTGAAGCTTTGCAAGCTGTGGTTGACCGTCACGTTCCTGGACCAGGAGCGGCCTTTTTCTTCTTTTTCTTTTTCTTCGTGTTGGGCTACGGCACACACACACACATTTCTTCCCCTTTTTGGGCGAATTTGCACCCAGCGGCCTCATCGAGTGTTTTCCTACACGGCAGGGCCCGGGTGCTTATTCCAAAAGGAGAGCTGTTCACAGTGTCCGCGGCACGCTTCTGGCCGCCGGGAGCCTTTTTTTATACTAACAATCTTGTGGGTTGCCCTTCAATGTATTGTGCAAGCTAAAATGACGTAGGCAGCGTGTTTTGGTAGGTTGGTCAGAATTCCTTGCCTGAATACACACAGGGTAAATACAAGTGGGAAAACGATCAACCGGCACGCACAAACAAAGCGTGGAGGCACACGGAAGAGGGCCCGCAGGCCCCCGCGAGGAATAAGGTGCCACTTCCAAGGCAGGTTTTATCTGGCCGGTGCTTCCTCACGGGCCCCGACGCACGCCGCGTCCTCCTCCAAACCCTCACTGTCGGTTTCTCCACTCTCTCTCTCTCTCTCCGCATATGATACGAAGAAGCTAGGTTCATCACGGCAGCCATCCCATGTGAAGGGAAATAAAACTGCCGAGCATTGCATGTGTTCCAAAATGTAAGCCTGAGCCATGAGCGAACCAACACCATTCTGAAGATCGTGTCACTGTCACAGTTTACATGCCTCAAGACATACCAGTGATACCGGGTGAAAAAGGAAAACAACGACTTGAAGTGTGGATGCGTCAACGCAACAGTTTTTGATAAGGATAGCGAAAGAATGAAGGCACATTTCTTTGCATCGAGACATGACACCTCGACAACTAACAACCACAAGAAAAAACCCACGAGGGTGAATCTGTTATTTTTGTTTTGTATAAGCACCTGCTTTGTAGGAAATACTTGAGGAGCGTGCAAAAGATCAAAGGAGGAAAATTTGCTGTAGCCCACACGAAACACAGGTGAATCTGGGTTCAGTGGCCGGCGTAAGCGTTCAACAAAAAAGACCCACTTTGTAGTTGTATTGTTTTCTCCCCCTCTAGCCTCCTTCGAAGTAGGCACAAGGCAGCCCCTCGAGTATTTTTAGCCACGCAGTGTATGAAGAAACTGAACCGCCCAAGTAGTTTCCTCACACATTGCATGCGGCGAAAAAAATTAAAAAAAGGAAAACCGGAAAAAGGCCGCTCCGGGTCCGGGAACGTGGGGTCAACCACAGCTTGTAAAGCTTGAGTCGGAGGCAGCACAGTGCTACAACCCCGTCCGCTCTGCCCTGTCGCTGACCGTCTCGACGAGCTTGTTCAGCGCGAGCGCCTAACCCCAGGGTGTGCCTCGCCTTGATGCTTCAGTTTGGCAAATCGGTAGCCACTTGACCCGTAGGCCCGTGGCTTTGCAGTACCGCCGAACACGTGAAGCTTGACTCCCGTGTAACAGGCTATCCCTGGCGCCAAAATAAAGCTAGAAAAAAAGAAGGTCGCAGGAGAAAGAAACGTGCCGAACATGTTAATGTGTCATACAAAGAAGACGACGAAGAAAAAGCGCGTGGGGGGGTCCAAGACTAAACTCACAGCGAACTTCTTCTTGGTGTCGGTCGCTACAGTTACAAACTTGGCTAGCCGTAGTTAAAGTGTGTCATTATGCCTGCATCCCTCGCACTACCCGACTCCCAGCCTCGATGGTCAAGCGGAGACCCTGGAGCACCGAACCCTCACGGAGACTTCAAAAAACCGACCGCTTAGTACAAGAAACAGTCTAAAAAGCGCGTGGGGGGGTCCAAGACTAAACTCACAGCGAACTTCTTCTTGGTGTCGGTCGCTACCGTTACAAACTTGGCTAGCCGTAGTTAAAGTGTGTCATCATGCCTACATCCCTCGCACTACCCGACTCCCAGCCTCGATGGTCAAGCGGAGACCCTAAAACACCGAACCTCTAAACCACAAAAAACGCTAAAAAACTTAAGAAGAAGCAGCAAACCCGAAAATTGAAACTGAACCAGTTCCGTGTAGAGCCCATTTTGCGTTATTTTTTTTCATTTTTTGTCTTCTGTGTCCTGCTTCCGTCTTTGTTGTTTGTATTCCGCCTTCGTTTCTTTTTACATAAGCGCAAGCTTGGAAGGAAATGTTCGACAATAGCTGCCAGACAAAGAACCGAAGGGATCCCAAGTGCTGTAACTACCGAACCACGTGTTGAACGGACGTGAGGTCATGTGGGTCTGCCCCAACACGACAGATCACACAAACATAAACAGGTCACAGGTCCTGAGTGAGAAAGCAACACGTGGTGTAAGCGAAGAACAATCAGATTGCGTTTGTATTGTATTTGCCCCTCTACCTCTATATTCCTCCCTTCCATTCGGAGTCGAAGCAGCTGCGTCGAGTATTTCTCGTTGCTTCTATTTGAAAATGAGTCGCAAGAGCCTCGAGAAAGTTTCCAAAGAACCCATTTGACGAAGGTCACCCGGCTTTAAAGTACCGGAAAAAAAAAGCGAACTTTAACTCTAAACAATGTCACACGCTGCAAAAAAAAAAAAAAAAAAAAAAAAAAAAACAACATGTGAAACTTCATATCAGGTTGTCCTCCGTTTCTCGCTCGTACCCCAAAAGGTCATCCGGTGACTCCAAAATACCTGCCATCATGAAAAAGAAACTCCCCCGCATCTAGCACAAGCCGTGCTATCCGGCCCGTGCACTGTGGAGCAGTCCGCGAACACGCAGTCCATCCCTCGCCGCCGTAGCCGCGTTTTCCGGGAAGGCACTCAGCTTGACCTCCTCCCAGTCAACGGCATCCGGGACGCAGTCGTCTTTCGACTTGAGCAGCTCAGCCATTTCTAAGATTATTTCTTTGTTTGTGCGTGCCGGTTGATCGTTTTCCCACTTGTATTTACCCTGTGTGTATTCAGGTAAGGAATTCTGATCAACCACCAAAACACGCTGCCTACGTCTTTTTAGCCTGCACAATACATTGAAGGGCAACCCACAAGATTGTTAGTACTAAAAAGAAATCTGAGAATGTATGGTGTGTCTGTGTGTGTGGTGGACCTGTTTTTATGTGGTGCCTTCCTGTGCGCGAGAGGCGTCGAACGCGCTCCCTTCAGTTTCAAGTAGCCGCTGGGGCTGCTGCTGCGAGCGTAGAGTTGTTCGGGGCAGGCCACGAACAACTCTACGCTCGATCACGAAAAGGAATGCCTGGCTTCTTCCCCATCGTCGACCCGGAAACAGCCAGAACGGCCCGGAAAGTCCGCGCCGCGAAAGGGAGCGGCAACAGAACCTTGACTCGGAAATGACCAGTTTGACCTCATCCGCATCATCGTTGACTCTCCCGACGGACGACGTCATAAAGTAACACTAGCCCGTGAACAGTGCTCGCCTGCCTTGATCGCACTTGCACTTTAAAGAACTCAATGCTGCCGCAGGTTAAGAGTAGGGGTCCGTGTTCAGCTGGGAGGAACATGAGAATGTTGAGTAGACCTCACCCTCCCACATGTACCTGGGATAATGTGGGTATTTCTGTTCGGTTGTCTGCTACCCGGAACTTTTAGTATTTGACCAATTCGACCCCCAGGCATCTTGTTAAGAACCATCCATCCATCAGCCGGCTGAATCCGCCAAAGTGGCTGATTCTTAACAAGAGCGCTGTCGACCCCCCCCTTTACGCTTCCCATTCCAAGCACGTTCTTGCAATCCCCCCATTCCAGTAGGGTACTTCGCGTAACGCGACTTGCTGCCCTCAGCACGCAGGATTACTTCCTCGCGCTCTTTTTCCTTTTGGTACTTCAACCACTGGTACTGCACACGGCAACCCCATGTCCACTGTGCTCTGCAGAGTATACTTCGCAGATTGCCACCGTAAAAAGAAGACAAGTCAGTGCTGCCTAGCGAGTCGCAGTCACAATCAGGGCGAGTGCCCTGAGTTTTTTAACTGATTGCTCAGACACGGTTGTAGGGGCCTTCTCCCCGTGATGGATTCGCCTGTGCTCTAGTAGCACGGGTGGTCCTGGCTGTGACGAGCTACGAACAGCCGCCTGACAAACCAGACTCACACCGCAGTCCTGTCTGCAGACACTCGGGTTCCGCGCTGATGATGGTCCGCCTTATGTGTCCGTGGCTTAAAGGACCGAAACACGGCGCAGACGGGACCAGTTGCGGTGTTGAGCACATACCCATTCCAAGCACGTTCTTGCAACCCCGCCCTTTACGCCTCCTCCAGTTTCAAGTACCCGCTGACGCTCGCCCGCAGGTTGTGAGTAGGGGTCCTTGTTCAACTGGGGGGGGGGAGTGCAATGTTGGCACCCTACCCAGGGCTTACGCTCCACGTGTGGAACGTGTGGATTTCCACACGTTAATTCTTTTTGGATTTTGTTCCCCCACGTGTGGATCCACAGGTACCACATGTGGATTTTGATTTATTGGTCCACATGCAGGGGAGTCTAGGCCCACTAGCGGTCAAGGCCGCACAGCCAGGTGTCGCCAAGTCAGTAGCGACTCTATTTGAAAACGGAGCGTAAGCCCTGACCCTACCTGTTTTTTTTGTTTTTTTTTGTTTTTTTTGTTTTTTTTGCTGTTTTTTTTTTGCTCTGGAGGTTTGTGTTTTTTTGCCCTGGTGGTTTGCTGGTGCGGGTGAGCCAGGGTCTTCCACGTGCAGGCCAGCGGTCTGGTGAGGTGGCAATTCGAGTACTTATCAGAAGCTTTTGAAGCAGTCTGCAGAACTATCAGGATTGTTGAGCAGTAGCTGAATGGTCTTGGCAGGCAGGATGTGAAAAGCTGGGCGTTTTTGGTGGCTTAGGTGCGGTGTAGCAAGGTTCGGCCGGGCGTGAGCACGAGTATTTGGGTTCACCAGGAGGGCCTTGTTTTTTTTTTTTTTCTTTTTTGTTTTTTTGCTGTTTTTTGCTCCAGGATTTGTTTCTTTTGCCTACATTGGGGAAGTGAGGGGTGTGGTGTGTACCCGTATCGTCACGCAGCAAGCGCAAAACCAACAGCGCACTGAGCAACGCAGTGCGGGGGTTCCATCCAGAAACCCCGTTTGCGACTGGGAGCGGTCCATCGTGAGAGCGGAGGGGTCTTCTTCTTGGGAGGGGGGGGGGGGAGCCAGTGCTGACACTACTCTGAGAGCCCCCAACGACTTTGCAAGGGTGGTGCCTTGAGCAGCACCTCTCGATCCCTTCGTCGTCGGCTTCGCAGTCGCCGCAGCGCTCCAGTCTGTGGGCTCTTCTGTTGCATAGCAGCTGTTGAGCTACAAGTATCGGAGCTACCTCACTGTTTCTGCGCCTGCTCCGCACGCTCGCATTGCCACGTTTCACCCTGTTGTTCCTTAGTTAGTAATAAGTTGTGCCTTAGCGAGAACGAGAGAATCCAAAACTGTGGGAGAACAAGAGAACCCGAAACTGCGCCTCATGGAGGGGAAACAAATCCACATTTTCTGGATGGCATTTTTGTTGTTGCAAATGGTTCGGTGACATTGCGACATGCCTCACGTTCTGCAACGCTTTTTGTGGCGGCTCTTGCAACGACGGTAGGACTGCACTCATTGTGGCCAGTCAGTGCGAGAGGGAAAATATCGTAAAGGACTTGCTGGAGGCCGGTGCCAACGTGAATGCCGCATGCAACGACGGTAGGACTGCACTCATTGTGGCCAGTGAGTGCGAGAGGGAAAGTATCGTAAAGGCCTTGCTGCAGGCCGGTGCCAACGTGAATGCTAGACAACAATGGTGACACTGCACTCATTCTGGCCAGCATAATAGGCTTCGAAAGCATCGTCAAAGACTTGTTAATTGCCAATGCAACAAATTTACACTTGTTAGCGGCCGGTGCCAACGTGAATGCTAGACAACAATGGAGACACTGCACTCATTTTGGCCAGTTCGAAGGGCTCCGAAAGCATCGTCACCTGAGGGGCTGATGCCCAGAACGGTAGACAAATCTAAGTTTTTGCCCATAACCGGCATACTCGCCCTGAGGTTGTACGTGTGTCGTATCCCCCTTCAGTTTCTTTGCTATTCCTGGGAAGTCGATGGAACGCAACGTGGCTCCGTTCGCGTAGGGGGGAGGAGTCCAAAAAGGGGGCCAATGCGCTCGCAAGCAGGCTGGTAACGTCAAGCTCATTGGCAGGCTGGCAAGCCCAAGGGCGCCATGACCCTGAAAGAAGCGAGGGAGAACGAGAGGAAACGGGTAGTAGTAAACGCTAGCAAAAGAAGGAAAAAGACGAAGAAAAGAAGTCGCAAAAAAAAAAAAAAAGGTCGTCGGAAACACAAAAAAAGAAAAAGAAAAAAAAAACAAGTCCGACAGGTCTGTATCCGTTCGTTCGTTCCTTCCCGTTTCACTTGCCAACAAGACTGACTTTCCACACCGAAGAGGTGCATGAGAGGTGTCGAAGTGCGGGTCGGCTACGACGCGGGCGGCCCCTTCCTGGCGGTGAACACGACGGTGGTGGGGGATAATACGGAGGGTAGTCGGTCGAAGCACTTTCGGTACACGCTCGCGATCACGTCCTTGGGTGAGAACGAGGCCCATGGCGCGGCCGTAAGCGGCGACTGTAGCGGTGCCTCTCTCAGAGACTTTGAAACCCCCGTATTTTTCAAGGCGAATCTTTCATACTTTAAGCACCGGGGCCTCAACAGAGAAAAAGCGAACTTTAACTCCAAAAAAGAGCAGAAAATGCTACCCCAAAACGCAACTTCCCGTAAGGGAAGACCTGCCCAACACAACGTCAACCGCCTAAACTTCAGGAGGGAAGGGAAAAAAATAACGAAAAATAATAATTCCACGATGCCAAAATCAGTTTCGGTGGTTCTTGTTGCACTGCTAGTTGGTACGTGCCTCGGGAGCGGCTTCGACGACGACGGGATGCTGCTGACGCGCCACGGGGAGGACATGTACTGCAGCGCCGAAGACTGCGTCCTGGCGAATGAAGCGGCGACGGTAGTGGTGCCTCTCTCAGAGACTTCGAAACCCCCGTATTTTTCAAGGCGAACCTTTCATACTTTAAACATCGGGGCCTCAACAGAGAAAAAGCAAACTTTAACTCTAAAAAAGAGCGAAAATGCTACCCCAAAACGAAACTTTCCGTAAGGGAACCTGCCCAACACAACTTCAACCGCCTAAAATCCAGGAGGGAAAGGAAAGAAAATAACGAAAGATAGTCCAGAAGAATAGTTCCACGCCTAAATTCCAGGAGGGAAAGGAAAGAAAATAACGAAAAATAGTCCAGAAGAATAATTCCACGATGCCAAAATCAGTTTCGGTGGTTCTTGTTGCGCTGCTAGTTGGTACGTGCCTCGGGAGCGGTTTCGACGACGACGGGATGCTGCTGACGCGCCACGGGGAGGACATGTACTGCAGCGCCGAAGACTGCGTCCTGGCGAACGAAGCGGCGACGGTAGTGGTGCACGAGGGAGGCGTCGAAGTGCGGGTCGGCTACGACGCGGGCGGCCCCTTCCTGGCGGTGAACACGACGGTGGTGGGGGATAATACGGAGGGTAGTCGGTCGAAGCACTTTCGGTACACATTCGCGATCACGTACTTGGGTGAGGACGAGGCCAACGGCGCGGCCATAACGTACCTGGGTGATTCCGGGTACGATCTCTGCTGCCGGTTTCTGCACGACGTCCCTTGCTCTTGGCTCAACGGCACGCACCTAGTACCCGTAGGCTCGAACCCTGGCGACGGCTGTACCTTCGCCTCGTTCTCCGGCTCCGTGCGGAAGCCGCTGCCGCACCACAAGCCGGGGCCCTGGGAGGCGGCCCTCAAGCTGTACACGGCGCCTGCCAACAGCAGCGACCCGATCCTGCTGTCGCCCCTCGGCTCCGTGTTCGTGCCCTTCAACATCGGCCTCGTGCACCTGAGCAAGATGGTGGCCCTGCAAGAAAAGTTCAACAGGCCGGGCCCCCGGGAGTTACCGTCTTCCGAATAGACCACAAGAAGAAGCGCAAACACGCCAAACAATCACGGAAAAAGGTGTGTGGGTTGCGGCAATGTCGTTCTTGGTCACTCACCGCGCCTCTGCACTGAGCAAGATGCGACCCTGCCAGAAGACTTCAGCAGGCAGGACCCTCTAAACCGAAACAGTCTAGAAGAGAGACTCGACGACGAAGAAGCGCAGAGACGACATAAACGGAAGAAGGCAACAACCTTGGGCTGTGGAAACGTCGTTCTTGTCACCGCGCCTGTGGACTGAGCAAGATGGGTCCCTGCAAGAAAGTTTCAGCAGGCAGGACCCTCTGAAACTAGCGTTCTGCATAGACTAGAAGAACTCGAAACAGTCTAGAAGAGAGACTCGACGACGAAGAAGCGCAAACACGCCAACATACACGGAAGAAGGCGCATACAGCGCGGACTGCGGAAAGGTTCTTGTCACTCACTCGGCTGCACCTTCGGCTCGTTCTCCGGCTCCGTGCGGAAGCCGCTGCCGCACCACAAGCCGGGGCCCTGGGAGGCGGCCCTCAAGCTGTACACGGCGCCTGCCAACAGCAGCGACCCGATCCTGCTGTCGCCCCTCGGCTCCGTGTTCGTGCCCTTCAACATCGGCCTCGTGCACCTGAGCAAGATGGTGGCCCTGCAAGAAAAGTTCAACAGGCCGGGCCCCCGGGAGTTACCGTCTTCCGAATAGACCACAAGACGAAGAAGGAGAAAGTGAGGCGCAAACACGCCAACAATCACGGAAGAAGGCACAGGCAGCAACTGTGGGTTGCGGAAACGTCGTTCTTGTCACTCATCGCGCCTGTGCACTGAGCGATGGGTCCCTGCAAGAAGACTCCAGCAGACAGGACCCTCTGAAACTAGCGTCCTGCTTAGACTAGAAGAACTCGAAACAGTCTAGAAGAGAGACTTGACGACGAAGAAGCGCAAATACGCCAACAATCACCGAAGAAGGCACAAGCAACAACCGTGGGCTGTGGAAACGTCGTTCTTGTCACTCACCGCGCCTGTGCACTGAGCAATGGGTCCCTGCAAGAAGACTCCAGCAGACAGGATCCTCTGAAACTAGCGTCCTGCTTTGACTAGAAGAACTTGAAACAGTCTAGAAGAGAGACCTGACGACGAAGAAGCGCAAATACGCCAACAATCACCGAAGAAGGCACAAGCAACAACCGTGGGCTGTGGAAACGTCGTTCTTGTCAGCTCACTGAGCAAAATGGGTCTCTGTAAGAAGGTTCCAGCAGGCAGGACCCTCTGAAACTAGCGTCATGCATAGACTAGAAGAACTCGAAGCAGTCTTGAAGAGAGACTAGACGAAGAAGAAGCGCAAACACGCTAGCAATCACGATTATCTTTACCTCGTGTAACCACGAATGTGAATAGCACGCGGTGCCCAAAGGAGATCTTCCCACATTGCCGAAGGTCACCCGGAGACGTTGAAAGTCCGGAGTTTCAAAAAAGCGCGCTTTCACTCTAGAAAAAAAGCACGGGAACCACACTTCCATTCCGACCCCAGATCCCCCTCCGTTGTGAGGGGCCAACGACACCCAGGGCACAGGCGTGACCAGGCCTTTTCCAGGCTGCCGACGCGACTGACGTGTGCCATTCTTATGGGCTGGGCCATGAGTGACGGTGACTTGTCGTGAAGATTGTGGTTTGCAGCAAAAGTGGGGGTTTCGTATAAACACCTGCTTTCTTGAAGAACGTTCTTGAAGGAGACTGCCACTCACGAAATTACAAAGGGTAGTGTGGTACTCATCAGCATGCGTGTTGGCTCCCCACTATCGCAACAATATTCCAATCTCAGCGCCATTCTTATGGGTTTGGCTATGAGTGGGGACTTGTGGTGAAGATTGTGGGGTGTGCAGCAAAGGTGGGGGTTTTGTATGAGCACCTGCTTTCTAGGAAATTCTTGAGGAGACTGCCCAGTTACAAAATTTCAAAGGAAGTGCAGCATGCGTGATGGCTCCCCACTATCGCAAGAATATTCCAATTTCAGCGCCAATCTTAGTGGGTTTGGCTATGAGTGGGGACTTGTGGTGAAGATTGTGGGGTGTGCAGCAAAAGTGGGGGTTTTGTATGAGCACCTGCTTTGTAGGAAATTCTTGAGGAGACTGCCCAGTTACAAAATTTTAAAGGAAGTGCGGTACTCATCAGCATGCCGATGACTCCCCACTTTCGCAACATTATTCCAATCTCAAAGGAGGTAAAAAGTGTGCTGGAGCCCACACAAAACACAGGGTAAATCTGCGTTTTCGCGGCGGGCGTAAGCGGTCACGAATTGCATGAATTGTTGGAGGTAATGAGAAGCTCGTCAATTTCAATTTCTGGCCGGGCAAACCCAAGAGAAAAGACACACACGACAAGACTAAATTCAACGCGAACTTCTTCTTGGGGTCGGTCGCAACACTTACAGCCGTAGTTAAAGTGTACAATCATGCCTACATCCTTCATACTACCCGCCTCACAGCCTCAATGGTCAACCGGAGACCCTAAAGCACCGAACCTCTATACCACAATAAACGCTAAAAGCAACTTGTAGAACGTGGGGGGCCCGAAGGAATGTACTTGGTGTCGGCCACAAACAGTCCCGGACATGGCTTAACGAAAGCGTGCACCAAATATCCAACCCGTAACCATATAGCCCTTTCTTGCTCTAAGAGAACCCATTCATGAACGGTCACACGGAGACCCTAAAACCCCGGAATTTCAAGCGAACTTTAACTCTAATAAACGCTAAAAGAGGAACACTCCACTAACTTCTCCACCCCTTTTCGCTTGCCCCGTTTCTTTTTTTAGTACTAACAATCTTGTCGGTTGCCCTTCAATGTATTGTGCAGGCTAAAAAGACGTAGGCAGCGTGTTTTGGTGGTTGATCAGAATTCCTTACCTGAATACACACAGGGTAAATACAAGTGGGAAAACGATCAACCGGCACGCACAAACAAAGAAATAATCTTAGAAATGGCTGAGCTGCTCACGCTAAAAGAGGAACACTCCACTAACTTCTCCACCCCTTTTCGCTTGCCCCGTTTCTTTTTTTACATAAGCGCCAGCTTGAAAGGAAATGCTCGACGATGCTGCCCGACAAAGAACAGAAGGGATCCCAAGTGCTGTAACTACCGAACCACGTGTTGAACGGACGTGAGGTCATGCGGGTCTACCCCTACACGACAAATCACACAAACACAACAGGTCAAAAAATCCTGAGTGAGAAAACAACACACGGTGGTGTAAGCGAAGAACAAATCAGATTGTGTTTGTATTGTATTTGCCCCTTACCTCTATATTTCCCCCCTTCCATTCGGAGTCGAAGCAGCTACGTCGAGTATTTTTTATGGTAACAAGCTTGCTTGTCTATATCAAAAAGTGTCGGATGGCAGCGTGCTGTGTTAAATCACTCAAAACAGGGTTTACACACGTACGCACAAACAAAGGAAGCGCCACGCTCGTGCGCGACCCATTTTGTTCTTTTTGCGTTGTGGCCTCTTTTTCACCTTCCTGCTTTGTCACACGGCGGCGAAAAAAAGCCTCTGATCGCAGAACAACGTAGGTACGTCGGTCACAGCCGTTCAAAACTTTTCTACAGGGGAGGCTGAATACAATTGCCTTGGAATACAATTGTCTTGGAATACAATAGTGCACACGGTTTCTAGTCGAAAGTCATCCATCCTGTGGACCCTCCATCATCTACCTTCCTGCTTTGTCACACGGCGGCGAGAGTGATCGGCAGAACAACGTAGGTACGAGAAGAGGCGTCGGTCACAGCCGTTCAAAACCTTTCTACAGGGGAGGCTGAATACAATTGTCTTGGAATACAGTTGTCTTGGAATACAATAGTGCACACGGTTTCTAGTCGAAAGTCATCCATCCTGTGGACCCTCCATCATCTACCTTCCTGCTTTGTCACACGGCGGCGAAAAGAATCTTCTGATCGGCAGAACAACGTAGGTACGAGAAGTGGTGTCGGTCACAGCCGTTCAAAACCTTTCTACAGGGGAGGCTGAATACAGTTGCCTTGGAATACAATGGTGTCCTTTTCGAATACACTCGTCCTTTTTTTTTGGCCAGTTTCACAGACCGCCCAGTTGAATATAATTGTGTTGGAACACAGTTGTTTTTGGCGCAGTTGCCTTGGAATACAGTAGTGCACGCGGTTTCTAGTCGAAGGTCATCCATCCTGTGGACCCTCCATCATTCACCTTCATGCTTTGTCACACGGCGGCTAAAGAATTCCTCTGATCAGCAGAACAACGTAGGTACGAGAAGTGGTGTCGGTCACAGCCGTTTAAAGCCTTTCTACAGGGGGGGCTGAACACAATTGTCTTGGAATACAAAGGTGTCCTTTTCGAATACACTCGTCCTTTTTTTTTGGCCAGTTTCAGAGACCGCCCAGTTGAATAGAATTGTGTTGGAACACAGTTGTTTTTGGCGCAGTTGCCTTGGAATACAGTAGTGCACACGGTTTCTAGTCGAAAGTCATCCATCCTGTGGACCCTCCATCATCTACCTTCCTGCTTTGTCACACGGCGGCGAGAGTGATCGGCAGAACAACGTAGGTACGAGAAGAGGCGTCGGTCACAGCCGTTCAAAACCTTTCTACAGGGGAGGCTGAATACACACAATTGTCTTGGAATACAGTTGTCTTGGAATACAATAGTGCACACGGTTTCTAGTCGAAAGTCATCCATCCTGTGGACCCTCCATCATCTACCTTCCTGCTTTGTCACACGGCGGCGAAAAGAATCTTCTGATCGACAGAACAACGTAGGTACGAGAAGTGGTGTCGGTCACAGCCGTTCAAAACCTTTCTACAGGGGAGGCTGAATACAATTGTCTTGGAATACCGTTGTCTTGGAATACAATAGTGCACACGGTTTCTAGTCGAAAGTCATCCATCCTGTGGACCCTCCATCACCTACCTTCCTGCTTTGTCACACGGCGGCGAGAGTGATCGGCAGAACAACGTACGTACGAGAAGAGGCGTCGGTCACAGCCGTTCAAAACCTTTCTACAGGGGAGGCTGAATACACACAATTGTCTTGGAATACAGTTGTCTTGGAATACAATAGTGCACACGGTTTCTAGTCGAAAGTCATCCATCCTGTGGACCCTCCATCATCTACCTTCCTGCTTTGTCACACGGCGGCGAAAAA
Organism: Diplonema papillatum; assembly: GCA_030068145.1. Classification (NCBI taxonomy): domain Eukaryota; phylum Euglenozoa; class Diplonemea; order Diplonemida; family Diplonemidae; genus Diplonema; species Diplonema papillatum. The sequence continues at coordinate 135,162 of JAPJBO010000208.1, read as the reverse complement.
AATCTTCTGATCGGCAGAACAACGTAGGTACGAGAAGTGGTGTCGGTCACAGCCGTTCAAAACCTTTCTACAGGGGGGGGGGCTGAATACAATTGTCTTGGAATACAATGGTGTCCTTTTCGAATACACTCGTCCTTTTTTTTTGGCCAGTTTCACAGACCGCCCAGTTGAATATAATTGTGTTGGAACACAGTTGTTTTTGGCGCAGTTGCCTTGGAATACAGTAGTGCACGCGGTTTCTAGTCGAAGGTCATCCATCCTGTGGACCCTCCATCATTCACCTTCATGCTTTGTCACACGGCGGCTAAAGAATTCCTCTGATCAGCAGAACAACGTAGGTACGAGAAGTGGTGTCGGTCACAGCCGTTTAAAGCCTTTCTACAGGGGGGGCTGAACACAATTGTCTTGGAATACAATGGTGTCCTTTTCGAATACACTCGTCCTTTTTTTTTGGCCAGTTTCAGAGACCGCCCAGTTGAATAGAATTGTGTTGGAGCACAGTTGTTTTTGGCGCAGTTGCCTTGGAATACAGTAGTGCACGCGGTTTCTAGTCGAAGGTCATCCATCCTGTGGACCCTCCATCATTCACCTTCATGCTTTGTCACACGGCGGCTAAAGAATTCCTCTGATCAGCAGAACAACGTAGGTACGAGAAGTGGTGTCGGTCACAGCCGTTTAAAGCCTTTCTACAGGGGGGGCTGAACACAATTGTCTTGGAATACAATGGTGTCCTTTTCGAATACACTCGTCCTTTTTTTTTGGCCAGTTTCAGAGACCGCCCAGTTGAATAGAATTGTGTTGGAGCACAGTTGTTTTTGGCGCAGTTGCCTTGGAATACAGTAGTGCACGCGGTTTCTAGTCGAAGGTCATCCATCCTGTGGACCCTCCATCATTCACCTTCATGCTTTGTCACACGGCGGCTAAAGAATTCCTCTGATCAGCAGAACAACGTAGGTACGAGAAGTGGTGTCGGTCACAGCCGTTTAAAGCCTTTCTACAGGGGGGGCTGAACACAATTGTCTTGGAATACAATGGTGTCCTTTTCGAATACACTCGTCCTTTTTTTTTGGCCAGTTTCAGAGACCGCCCAGTTGAATAGAATTGTGTTGGAGCACAGTTGTTTTTGGCGCAGTTGCCTTGGAATACAGTAGTGCACGCGGTTTCTAGTCGAAGGTCATCCATCCTGTGGACCCTCCATCATTCACCTTCATGCTTTGTCACACGGCGGCTAAAGAATTCCTCTGATCAGCAGAACAACGTAGGTACGAGAAGTGGTGTCGGTCACAGCCGTTTAAAGCCTTTCTACAGGGGGGGCTGAACACAATTGTCTTGGAATACAATGGTGTCCTTTTCGAATACACTCGTCCTTTTTTTTGGCCAGTTTCAGAGACCGCCCAGTTGAATAGAATTGTGTTGGAGCACAGTTGTTTTTGGCGCAGTTGCCTTGGAATACAGTAGTGCACACGGTTTCTAGTCGAAAGTCATCCATCCTGTGGACCCTCCATCATTCACCTTCCTGCTTTGTCACACGGCGGCTAAAAAATTCCTCTGATCAGCAGCACAACGTAGGTACGAGAAGTGGTGTCGGTCACAACCGTTCAAAACCTTTCTACAGTGGGGACTGAATACAATTGTCTTGGAATACAATGGAGGGGGGGGACGAGATCGCATTCCCCGGATATCTTAAAACCTCGGAGTTTCAAGCGAACATTCACTCTAAAACTGTACGTACGAAAGTGTGACTGGAGTAGTAAAGACATGCAAACCACAGCTGCAAAGACCACCCGTTGTTTTTGTGTAGAGGCACCCGCTTTGTATGTAGGGGATTCTTGAGGTGGCTGCCAGTTGCAAAGTCTCATTCACAACGCATTGCGTTGTTGGTACAAAAACCCCTTGTAGTTGTTAGGGTACTACATGAAGCTTACCAAAGCAGGGTGAGTTCCGCTAGTGCGCACAACAATTATATCCATACCTTAGCTTACGTTGCAGCATTGTGTTCACAGCAGGGCTTACGCAGCTCTTTTGTCTTGGAGCTAAATACCTACTGAAAATCAGTACGTAGGGTCAGGCAAAAAAGAAATAGAGCATAGGGGGCACCTGCCAGCGTGGCATGTCTTTGCCTCTGCCTCCTCTCCGGCCTCAACCCTCCCGTGTCGCGGCGGTAAGCAACAGCAGGATCTGCCGTTACTGCGGTTGATTCTCCAGACGAATCTGCAGAAAATATAGTATGTGCTGATAACGTACTGATTTCAGCACGTGTACGCGTACTAGTGATTCAGCATGTGCACAAAAAGTAACTATGAAAGTTAACGTGCTGAAATCAGTACGTTCAGCATGCTGAACGTAAGGCCTGGTTAGGTGGAGGGTTACCGACGATACGGGAGTGGAGAAAAAGGAGTACCGTCTCGTTTAGACTCGAAACAGTCTAAAAAGCGGGAACGATGCCTCCGAAGCGCGGGGGAAAGAAGAAAGACGACAAGAAGGACGAAGGCAACAAGGACAGCCAGGAGCCTGAGATCCCGTGCGGGCCCGTGACGTATGTTGTCGGCGGGTGGAGCAAGCTGCGCTCGCCGGCGGCGAAGACGCGGTGCTGGTCAACTCGAACGTCGAGCTTACAGAGCGGCTGGTATCGACAAGCCTCTGACCATCATCGGCAACGGCGCCCCCGCCGACCGCCCGAACCTCGCCGGCGGCTTCACCAGCACGGCCGCGGCGGCGACGATTTCGAACGTCAGGTTCTCGGGCCCGGACAGCGGCTGCTCCGTGGAGAAGGGCAGGCTCGAAATCACAGACTGCCTCTTCGAAGGCGCAACCAACCTCCTCTCCCAGTACCCGTACTCCGAAACAGCACATGGCAACCTCAAAACACCAATCGTTAGCTTTGCTTTTTTGCGTAAGCACCTGTTTTGTATTGGAAATACCTGAGGAGGCTGCCAGTTGCAAAAGAGAATCTCATTCGCAATGCATCGCGTTGTTGGTACAAAACCCTTGTAGTTGGCAGCGTAATACATGAAACTTACCATGAGTTCCGCTATAGTGCGCGCAGCAATTTTAGTTGCCATACCTTAGCTTACGGTGCAACATTGTGTTCACAGCCAGGAAGGTGGGGGGTTTCTAACGATACGGGAAAAAAGAAAAGGGGAGAACATACCGGCTTGTTTAAACTCGAAACAGTCTAAAAAGCGGGAACGATGCCTCCGAAGCGCGGGGGAAAGAAGAAAGACGACAAGAAGGACGAAGGCAACAAGGACAGCCAGGAGCCTGAGATCCCGTGCGGGCCCGTGACGTATGTGGTCGGCGGGTGGAGCAAGCTGGCCAGCCTGGCCGAGGCGGCGGCGCTCGCCGGCGGCGAAGACGCGGTGCTGGTCAACTCGAACGTCGAGCTCACAGAGCGGCTGGCCATCGACAAGCCTCTGACCATCATCGGCAACGGCGCCCCCGCCGACCGCCCGAACCTCGCCGGCGGCTTCACCAGCACGGCCGCGGCGGCGACGATTTCGAACGTCAGGTTCTCGGGCCCGGACAGCGGCTGCTCCGTGGAGAAGGGCAGGCTCGCAATCACAGACTGCCTCTTCGAAGGCGCAACCAACCTCCTCTCCTTATACCCGTACTCCGAAGCATCCGTGCGGGACTGTCACTTTTCCGCGCCGGTTAAGGCGTGCGTGTACTGCTACCCGCATAGCAAAGGGGCCGTCGTGGGCTGCACGATGCGAGGGGGATCCAACGCAGCCGGGACGACGGCTGGTGTGATGATGGACAACAGCGCCGCGAAGGTCGAAAATTGCAGCTTCGAAGGGCTCACGACGGGCGCGTTCGTCTTCAGCGAGGGCCCGTTGGAAAAAGGCGAGGCGGCGGAGGTGGCGACAGTGCAGGGCAACAGCGTCCGCGGGTGCCCCGGCACCGGGATCCTGCTGGGACCCGCGTCGCGGGCGGTGGTCGCCCGAAACGAGGTAGAAGGGTCGGGGTACTGGGGCATCGACGCGATGGAAGGCGCCTCCGTCACCCTCACGGGGAACACGGTGGCCGACAAAGTCCGAATCCGCAAAGGCGCGCTGCCCGTCCTGCAACGTATGTGAAAAAATACTCGAGGGACTGCCTTGTGCTGATTTCGAAGGAGGCTAGAGGGGGAGAAAACAATACAACTACAAAGTGGGTTTGTTGTTGAACGCTTACGCCCGCCACTAAACCCAGGGTTACCTGTGTTTCGTGTGGGCTGCAGCACATTTACCTCCTGTGATCTATCGCAACTGGCAGTCTCCTCAAGCATTTCCTACAAAGCAGGTGCTTATACAAAAAAAAAAAATCGGCTATTTCATCCCAGGAGGGGACAAAATGTTAATATTTTGTTTCTGCAGGCACAAAACAGTTACAAAAAAAGCAACTCCAGTCCAAAACTGCGCAAATTGCATCAAAGAAAAAGGCATCCCTACTTTTTTCATCCCACAACGAAGTTGATCGCCTGGTGGCCCTGGAACGACATCTCGCACAAGTGTGCTGCAGTCGGACGAAAAAGTGCTTACACCGGTGAAAACATTGCGTTTCACCGGATCATGCGGCATGGTTTGTCCTGTAAGAAACAGGCATTTTCCCCCCGAGGGGCTGTTTTCCCCCAGGCGAAAGCAGCCGAGGGGAAAGGCTGACCCGAATGAATTTTCCCCCGTTGGAAAAAGGCGAGCGTCCTGCAACGTGTGTGAAAAAAATTGGCCATTTCATCCCAGGAGGGGACAAAATGTTAATATTTTGTTTCTGCAGGCTCAAAACAGTTACAAAAAAAAAACAGTTCATACACAAAACCGTTCTTAGGGTACAGCATTGCGCGTTTCAAGAACGGCAAACCGCGCATGGAAGAGCCAGAATACGCCGGAAGACACCAACCCCTTAACTTCAAACCAGCCGAACTGCCTGTAACACCGGACGATCGCGACTCAATGACAGACAGCCACTCCTCAACTACCCACGAACACGAGGAAAGACCAACAACCCTCCTTTCACAACCACAACCACAGTTCACCTTGAAACAACGAGTAGCCAACCTAGCAGCAACCATCACTTTAGCGGCAGCAATCGCAGCCGCCGGAGCGAGGACCATGTCGAAACTCACGAGATACACCACGGCAAACTCCTGTTTTCTGCAAGCGGCCCTCAACTTGATCGCCGCCACAGACATGGCACAACAAGTAGTCACATACCACGACTGCCCAACACACACGAAAGGCGAATGCACGGCAGCTGTCCACGCTTGGGTGACAGGAAAACGGACGCAAGCAACACTGCTGCACGTTTTCGCCAACATCGACGGACCGTTCGGCAACGGGCAGCAATGCGACCTCGGGGAAGTGCTAAGGGCCATCACCACAGCACTTCTTGACGAAAACCTCGCACACCAAGCTTGCCAGCAACATCGCCCTGACGCTTTCAACGGTCTACGACATACAACGACGACGACAACTACTTGTAAAAACTGCAACCACAACAAAACCAACCCCCCCGAAGACCACGACATAACCTTTCTACCTCCAATCGACCACTCGATCCAACGGTGCTTGAACAACCACATCAAACCTGGCCCCGCCGCCGACTACAGATGCGAAGTCTGCAAAATCACCGATACCACCCTCACAACAACAACATTTCACCGCATTAATTCAATGCTGTTGATTCAGCTTCAAAGAGCCCGTAGACACGAAGCGACGAACCGTACCGCTATACGCGCCGACCACTCTATCACGCTGCCAGGACAAAACACACCACTCGTTCTCAAAGCCATAGCAGTACACTCCGGCCACAACAACGCAGGGCACTACGTCATCCACGCCCTCAACGATATCGACGCTAACCAACGATGGACGCGCTTCGACGGACTACAGACGCACTCCACTTCGACACAAAACTACGCCGACAACGAAGTTTACCTCTGCGTCTACCAGCTCAAAGACTACCCACAGACGGATGTCCCGCCACCCATAGACCACAACCACTATGAACCCCCAAAGCCTGCCACGTCCAGAACCACAACACAAGAGCCGGACTCGACGCAAAGTATACTTAGAGCCATGCGCGGAGACGAGACATCTACCGACACACCCACACAACGACACGACAGCACACAAACACCCACAACACCAGGCACGTCACAGACCTCCAGTACCACCGCGGAAACAGAGACCAGCAGTGAAGACGACTTACGATGTCCCCACTGCCACACACGCACAACAACAACCGGCCTCAAACTGAAGGGAAAACAAGGATTACGGACGCACCTACGTTACTGCAAGAAGAAACCAACCAGAACTAAGTCACAAGCAGAAACAACGCTGCGAAGCACCACCCAGAAACGAGAGAGATGTCCCTACTGCCACAGCGACGGACGAACCGTGGGGAAACCACTCTTCAAAAGTCTACGACACCATAAGCCCTGGTGCAAAAAGAAGCACTGTAAACAACGCACAGCAACGACGACTCCATCAGACGAATAACCTCACTAACCACGTGTGCCCAGAGTGCCTTAGCTGTGGCGAGCAACGAACAGTTTTACCCTGCAAATCTACCCAAAAAAAACTTATTTTAGGACGAAAACAACCCGCACCACGTGAAGCACCGCAAGTGCCGCGAAATCCAAGCACCACACTGCGAGAAAATACATATAAACGCGGACAACAGACCGGTACGGGCTACAAGGCAACCCCTGCTCAACTTGTAGAACGTGGGGGGCCCAAGACTACACTCCACGAAGGAATGTACTTGGTGTCGGTCACAAACAGTCCCGGACATGGCTAGCCATAACCCAGAACGAAAGCGTGCACGCAATATACAACCCGTAACCTCATAGCCCTTTCTTGCTCTAAGAGAACCCATTCATGAACGGTCACACGGAGACCCTAAAACCCCGGAATTTCAAGCGAACTTTAACTCTAAAAAAAGCAATTCCAGTCCAAAACTGTGCAAATTGCATCAAAAGAAAAGGCATCCCTACTTTTTTCATCCCACAACGAAGTTGATCGCCTGGTGGCCCTGGAACGACATCTCGCACAAGTGTGCTGCAGTCGGACGGAAAAGTGCTTACACCGGTGAAAATACTCGACGTAGCTGCTTCGACTCCGAATGGAAGGGGGGAAATATAGAGGTAAGGGGCAAATACAATACAAACACAATCTGATTTGTTCTTCGCTTACACCACCGTGTGTTGTTTTCTCACTCAGGACTTTTGACCTGTTGTGTTTGTGTGATTTGTCGTGTAGGGGTAGACCCGCATGACCTCACGTCCGTTCAACACGTGGTTCGGTAGTTACAGCACTTGGGATCCCTTCTGTTCTTTGTCGGGCAGCATCGTCGAGCATTTCCTTTCAAGCTGGCGCTTGTGTAAAAAAATTGCGTTTCACCGGATCATGCGGCATGGTTTGTCCTGTAAGAAACAGGCATTTTCCCCCCGAGGGGCTGTTTTCCCCCAGGCGAAAGCAGCCGAGGGGAAAGGCTGGCCCGAATGAATCTTCCCCCGTCGGAAAAAGGCGAGGCGGCGGAGGTGGCGACAGTGCAGGGCAACAGCGTCCGCGGGTGCCCCGGCACCGGGATCCTGCTGAGACCCGCGTCGCGGGCGGTGGCCGCCCGAAACGAGGTAGAAGGGTCGGGGTACTGGGGCATCGACGCGATGGAAGGCGCCTCCGTCACCCTCACGGGGAACACGGTGGCCGACAAAGTCCGCATCCGCAAAGGCGCGCTGCCCGTCCTGCAACGTATGCGTCCCGTCGCGTTTTGACGCGCGAAAACGTACTGACCATAAATGCAGCTCAAAACAGGGTAGCGAAGACCAAACTCTGCCAGGATGCAAAAGTATGATATTCTGCCCGTATTCTGCCAGTGTTTTCCTTGTTTTCTGCCCGTGTTGCTTGTATTATTTTGGTGAATTTCTCTTATATCCCACCACTTCAAATTTTGTTTATATCCCAATGGGACAACAAATTTTCTTGCAACGAATATTACAACGAATTATTGGCGTAAGCGTTCGACAAAAAAGACCCATTTTGTAGTTGTATTGTTTCTCCCCCTCTAGCCTCCTTCGAAGTAAGCACAAGGCAGCCCCTCGAGTATTTTGTTCCCTTATATACTCCACTGGGATTACCTCGGGCAAGGCAATCCCATTGGGATATAAGTGGTGACACCAATATAACTCAAACAGGGCAACGAAAACGTAGTGGCACTATTATAGCTCAAACAGAGTAACGAAAACTTAGCGGCACCAATACAACTCGAACAGGCACTAACTAATAGCTCAAGCAGGATAACGAAAACGTAGTAGCACTATTATAGCTCAAACAGAGTAACGAAAACCTAGTGGCACTAATACAGCTTGAGCAGGGTAACGAAAACGTGATGGCACCACTACAGCTCAAACAGGTTACCGAAAGCTTAGTGGCACTAACACAGCTCGAACAGGGTAACCTAAACTTAGTTCTCTTATCGACATTTCTGGTTCATTTCCTTCACTCGCCACAGGAAACACCTTTCGCGCGCAGCTGATTGATGGAAACGATAGGGGCACAGTATCCCTTGAGGAGAGATACTGAACACACATTCCAGGTTGCCCGTCCGAAGTTATATGGAAGCAGTCTTCCGATGGAAGGCACCAGCATTCGGACATCATAGGAGACTAGCCTTCCGATCGTAGGCACAGCCTGCAGAAGCGCCGTCTCGATTGAAGAGCGCTATTGAAAGCTACACCAAGGCCGCCCACTAAGGCCGCCCATTCCTATCACGTAGGGAGCCAGTCTTCCTTTCGAAGGCACAGCCAGCAGAGGCGCCGTTTTGATTGAAGAGCAAACTACATTGAAACCACCTGTTGCACACTGCACATGACCCGCAGAAGCGCCGTCTACTACCTGAGTCCTTGCATCTTGGGTGTGTTTTGACCGTATTCAAAACTGGGTTGTCGTACTGTAGCACGGCTTCGATCACAGCCTTGATTTCTAGTGCTGGCTTGCCATGGTCCCTTGTTTCCTGATTCAAATTGCAGATGACCTGCGATAGATGTTTCCGCCCTGTCTAACGGAACCAATCTTGATCCGATGGAAGAAACCGGCAGAGGCGCCGTTTCGATTGAAGAGCAAACTACATTGAGACTTCCTGTTGCACACTGCAGATGACCTGCAGAAGCGCTAGCACGGCTTCGATCGCAGCCTTGATTTCCACTGCTGTCTTGTCAAGGTCCCTTGTTTCCTGGTTCATACTGCAGATGACCTGCAACAGATGTTGCCGCCCTGTCTAACGGCACCAGTCTTGATCCGATGGAAGAAACCGGCAGAGGCACAGTTTCGATTGCGGAGCGGTGCTGCAAACTACACTAAGGCCGCCCATTGCTGTCACGTGGGAGGGAGCCAGTCTTCCTTTCGAAGGCACAGCCAGCAGAGGCGCCGTTTCGATTGAAGAGCGAACTACATTGAGACTTCCTGTTGCACACTGCAGATGACTTGCAGAATCGCCCTCTACTACCTGCGTCCTTGCATCTTGGGTGTGTTTTGACCGTATTCAAAACTGGGTTGTCGTACTGTAGCACGGCTTCGATCACAGCCTGTCCCTTGTTTCTTGGTCCACACGGCAGATGACCGGCAACAGTTGTTTTCGCCTTGTCTAACGGAACCTTCGATTCGAGGAGCGATACTGAAAAAGCTACAGGAAAGGAAAGCTTCCGCTTTTCTCTCCCCTCCCCAGCCGCTAAAAAAAAAAAAAAAAGAAAAGAAATGCGAACTTTTTCTTTGTAAGACGAAGGGGAAGATGCGCTTTTATCCCAAGACAAAATTCTTAGTCCCTACCTCCCCCTCCCGTGTTAGTGTCGCCTTTTAGGAAAAGGTGCCTTTTAGGTAGGCGACACTAACACGGGAAGCCGTTGGTGAGGAGGAGACATTCTTCATGCAAATAGAGTGCCTTAACTGTGGCGAGCAACGAACAGTTTTACCCAGCAAATCTACCCAAAACAAACCTTATATTAGGGCGGAAGCAACCCGCACCACGTGAAGCACCGCAAGTGTCGCGAAACCCAAGCACTACTCTACGAGAAAATACATAAAAACGCGGACAACAGACCGGCACGGGCTACAAGGCAACCCCTGCTCAACTTGTAGAACGTGGGCGGCCCAAGATTACACTCCACGAAGGAATGTACTTGGTGTCGGTCACAAACAGTCCCGGATATGGCTAGCCATAACCCATAACGAAAGCATGCACTAAATATACAATCCGTAACCATAAAGCCCTTTCTTGCTCTAAGAGAACCCATTCATGAACGGTCACACGGAGACCCTAAAACCCCGGTATTTCAAGCGAACTTTAACTCTAAATACAGGGACCCTACTGAGAACCGTCTTCCCGTGTTAGTGTCGCCTCGCGTTTTCAGGCAAAAAGGCGACACTGACAAGGGCTAAATGGAGGCGACGCTAAGGTAGGTACTAACAATCTTGCGGGTTGCCCTTAAAAATGCTATTGTGCAGGCTAAAAAGACGTAGGCAGCGTGTTTTGGGGGTTGATCATAATTCCTTGCCTGAAAATGACAGGGAAAACGATCCACCGGCACGCGCAAAAGTCGTTTCGCTTGTATCCAAATTTGGATACAAGCGAAACGAAAATTGGCTCATTGGGTATACCATAAAGCGAAACGATATTTTTGTCCTTTGGGTTCAAGCGATTGTTTCCCTGAAAAGAAAAGAAGAGCTACCGGCTGTTCTCTGCTCTGTATATAAGTCGTGTCCCACCCCCGACTAGCTTTCTCACATGAACGGAAAGCTTTCACCTCGCTCCTGGTTCCCTCTCTTCCCCTTTGTCTTTTTTACATAAGCGCCAGCTTGGAAGGAAATGCTCGACAATAGCTGCCAGACAAAGAACAGACGGGATCCCGAAGTGCTGCAACTACCGAACCACGTGTTGAACGGACGGGTCTACCCCAACACAACAAATCACACAAACACAAACAGGTCGAGGTCCTGAGTGAGAAACCAACACACGGTGGTGTAAGCGAAGAACAAACTCTTCCATTCGGAGTCAAGCAGCTACGTCGAGTATTTCCTTTCCGCAGAAGCAATGGTCACCCGGAGACTATAAAACCCCGGATCTCTAAGTGAACTTACGCTCTTAGAAACGAGACACTCTCTACGAAAGTGTGCACCAAAGAAACAACCCGCACCCACATAGCCTTGGCTTGAGGACCGGGCAACCGCGAAAAAGTCAAAACACGAGAAACGTCGAAAGGCACCAGACTGCACATCGGTTGGTTTTCGGCAACACCATAGAGTTTCACCCTAGTCTCTGGTCGACAGCAAAGAAAGGCACCAGACTGCACATCGGTTGATTTTCGGCAACCCCATAGAGTTTCACCCTAGTCTCTGGTCGACAGCAAAGAAGGGAAGAAGAGAGATCCACCACCAGCAGCAGCAGCGCCAGCACCGTCGATCACCAAGTACAAAGACCGTGTCCGCTTGAAGCAATACATGCCCATAAAACGGCACCGATTCGGTTTGAAGTATTTTGTTCTGGCTGCAGACTGGTCACACTTTGGTATCGTCAGCGTATACTGGTAAGATTGCACATCCTCACTCTGGTCCCAGGAACGTTGGTGAGCGTGACCTTCCTGCAGCTGCGGTTCTGTATGCATAGATTCTGTAATGCATAGGTTCTGTATGCATAGGTTCTGTATGCATAAGCATAGGCATTCCGGCACGAAACGCAGAAAAAAGCGCCGCAAACGCCCACTTTCTGCCATCCGAAGGACCGCCCGCTGCTGACCGGCGCTCGACGAGCGGTTTCGGAGTCCAACGAGAAGAAGCAGAAGACCGCAGCCACACCACCCGCAGCGACATCATGAAGAAAGACTCTGCAAAGAGCCAGACAAGAAGTCAGACGGGGGAAAAATCCCCGCAAAGCCGGAAACCCCTGAAAAGGTCTAGTATTAGTTCAACGAGAAGAAGCAATAGACTACCACCGCCACCAGCAATATCATGAGAAAAGCCTTGTTGCAAAGGGTCAGACAAGAAGCTGGCGACGTGGAATAAATCTCCGAAACCCCGGGGAAAAGTGAGAAAAGTTGAAACATACAGTTTCACCGTAGTCACAGGAAGAAAACAGTGATTTATATATGGGTCTGGGGCTCGGGGCCACCCCGAGCGCGAAAAAAAAAAAAAATTGACTTAATTTTGGGCTGGGGGTTGGGGTAGGGCCGGGTCACTACCAACCGGGATCAGCGGGGGTGAGGGAGGGACGAAGCCATGGCGAAGCCATGGGGGCAGGGAAGTAAAACGGAGGCGGGGAAAGAGGAGGCAGGAGGGCCAGGGGCGGAGGGCCAAAGGGGGTGGTGGGAGGCGAGACGTTGACTACCAAGTCTAATTAAATTTGGGATCGGAAATTGAACGTTGACTACCAATTCTAATTAAATTTGAGATCGGAAATTGGACGTTGACTACCAATTCTAATTAAATTTGAGATCGGAAATTGGACGTTGACTACCAATTCTAATTAAATTTGGATTCAAAATTGAACGTTGACTACCAATTCTAATTAAATTTGGGATCGGAAATTGGACGTTGACTACCAATTCTAATTAAATTTGGATTCAAAATTGAACGTTGACTACCAATTCTAATTAAATTTGGATCGGAAATTGGACGTTGACTACCAATTCTAATTAAATTTGGATTCAAAATTGAACGTTGACTACCAATTCTAATTAAATTTGGATCGGAAATCGGACGTTGACTACCAATTCTAATTAAATTTGGATTCAAAATTGAACGTTGACTACCAATTCTAATTAAATTTGGGATCGGAAATTGGACGTTGACTACCAATTCTAATTAAATTTGGGATCGGAAATTGAACGTTGACTACCAATTCTAATTAAATTTGGATTCAAAATTGAACGTTGACTACCAATTCTAATTAAATTTGAGATCGGAAATTGGACGTTGACTACCAATTCTAATTAAATTTGGATTCAAAATTGAACGTTGACTACCAATTCTAATTAAATTTGAGATCGGAAATTGGACGTTGATTGGACCAATTACTAGTCTAACCACATACGGACGAACGACGCATATATGCGTCGTTTAATACAAGGTTATTCCTGTCAGCAAGTTCGAAGCCAAGTACTCATCGAAAGTGGTCGTCGTTTGCTTTATTGGAAAGATATGGCACAGGGCTTTCAAATGCGACCTTCGTCGGGCAGAAAAATCGACCCTGGCTGAGGGCGGATGCCGCTGCGAAAACGGGGGCGCAGTCAAAAAGTGGGGGTTTTCAGGTTTTGGCCTGTAGTCATTTCAGAATACAAGTTTGGACACTTGCCAAGTCCCCCAGACACGCCAAGTGTCTGGAAACTCATCGAAGGTGCTCAATGTTTGCTTCTTTGGAAAGATATGGCTCAGATCTCTCCGATACGTCATTCGTTGGGCAGAAATATCGCTCGAGAGCTGAAGTGATACAACAGCGAAACCGGAGTTCAATCATGAAATATCAACCTTCAATCACAAGGTGCCAAAGAAAGAGAAATGAAAAATGGTGAAGAAGACTGTATCATTTGCACAGCCTGAAGACCTTGAGTCGCTGGAGAGTTGGTCAGATGAGGAGTCCGATGTGTCCGAGGAAGACCCAGAGACTGTGGAGGCGGTCGGCGTGATGGGCTTACTCAAATCCCAGCAGTTCAGCGGGTGCACTGTGGTGGACTCAGCATGTGCGTGGGAGAACGGGCGCAGTGCGAGGGAGTTCGCGCCACTGCCAGGGTTGGCACGTCATTTGCGAAATGAGCAGAAGGGTGTAGAGTGCGGGTACATCTGCACATGGCGGGCGACGCACTACCGGTCGACAGGCTGTCTGAACCTGCCTCAGGACATTGCCATGCGGGCTTATGCCCGCGACACTTTTGGGGTAACCGCGAGGAGTGTAGGATCGCTACGGGCATTGGACTGTCAAGAGGTCCACACCTTCTGCCTCCAACACGACATCGGGTTCTTTGTCACACCGCATGTGCTGACGTCAGCACTGGTGGAGTGGGCACTCAACAACCACTCACGGACCGAGGATACAGCAGGCCTACGTGACACAAACATTGTATTCCTACATTCCTCCGAAGGCAATACAATTGGCCACTTCATTCTGTTCCTCTGCGCACCACCAGCCCCTGAGAAACCTGCAGCAAAGACGACACCGAAGAAGGTAGCAGCAGCAAAGGCGGCACCAAAGAAGACGGCAGCGAAGGTGGCACCGAAGAAATCAGAAGCGAAGGAGGCACCAAAAAAGGCGGCACCAAAGAAGGCACCAAAGAAGGCAGCAGCGAAGGTGGCACCGAAGAAAGCAGAAGCGAAGGAGGCATCAAAGGAGGAAGCAACCCCGCGCAAACACAGTTCCTCAGTCCCGTGGTCGAACGAATGCCACTCCACTCCGGAGATCCCGTTCGACACCACCAAAGTCGGTCCCCAGGGCGATCTCGACCATGCAACCCCGTTGTCAATCTTCCGCCAATTTTTCACCGATGAGGTGGTGGGAAAGATTCTAGGCCAGAGTTGTGTGTATGCAGAACAAAAGGCATCTGCAAAGGGGAGGGAGAGCACATTCAAGGTCCCAGACGTTCCAGAGACACTGAAATGGCTCGGGATTACTCTCGCCATGGGCCTCAGTGTGAAAGGTGACCTCAAAGCCTACTGGTCCACCCATCCGGTTGACTACATGCCCATCTTCGGCCAAACGATGTCTCGTGATCGATGGCTCGAGGTTCTTTACAACTTGCACTTTAGAGCAGACGAAGAGGGGGAAGGACCTCTAGCAAATGACTTTAGGGGGTGCCCGGTGACTTTGTGCAGATTCTTGTTTCTGGTGCCTGGCCGACTTCGTATGCTCATCTTGTGGTGCGTTACTGATTTCTCATTTAGCTCCGAGGTGCGATTTGAAAGATATGCCACGAAATCTTTCAAATGCGCCCCTCGGTTCCTATTTCTGACCCATCTTCCCCAACTCTGAGTATGGCCGGTGGCTTACCCTGAAAAGTCCCTTTTTCGCAAATTAACCCCCCCCCCCCCCTAGGGCTATGTAGGATGGAAACGTTGGAAACGTTTCCGTTTCCGTTTCCGTTTCCGTTTCCTTCTTTTTGGCGGTGGATGGAAACGCCGTTTCTTTTCAAAAGAAACGGCTGGTATGCCACTAGTATACTGGCTGAAGGTCCGACCGGAAATGTGTGTCGAACGGCGGACCCCGCAATCCAGTGGGAAACCATGGACAAGGTGGCTCCGAAAAAGCGGGAGGAAAGAAGCATAAGAGTTGCGACAGACGCAACCACACGCATCCGGTTGTGATGACTTTGAGGTCTGCAGCTCTTTATACCAATGGCTGTTGTAGCGACGATGCTCTGTTATGCGAGGCCGTTGGCCAACGCGCTGAAGACGATCGGGAAAGCACATCCGCTTCCAATAATAGGCTATACAGATACGGTCGTTCAGGACAGCGGGAGCACCGCCGCGCCACAGGCTACAAGACCGGGGTTTTTCGGCGGCGTAAGACAAAGAGGGAGTGCAATCAGCATCAGGAGGTGAGAAGGGCACACGTATGCCGGGGCAATGTTGAACCCGCCAGAAAAGCGATGGCCACGCAGTAACGTGTGCGCTAAACATCGCTTGCCACAGTGCACCTTGCATACGACGACGGGTGGCAACCGTCACCGGAAGGGGCACCATCGGGCGGTGTTGTCGGAGCATAGACAGCGACGGCAGGAAGAACCCCACCGACAATGCAGAAGAGGACGGCAGATTCAAAAAGCCCCACTCGGCACGGCCGCCGATACAAGTAAACATGAGAACGTGGGTTGGAAGCAGCAGAGGACGAAGTGGTAGGCACAGAAGAGTGGAATCTGGTGTCAGAAAACCTCAGCATCCGCATGTGACGACATTCTGCATCATTAGCTTGTGGTTACCTATTTGCTCGTGTCAGATCGCCGATGAAAGAAAGCGGTGAGCATCAGCGACTGCTCTGCACAAACGAGACCGCGACGACACACAAGAAGGGGCCGAGCCAAGTCGAAGAACAGCCCAGGAAGGGCCCTGAAGAGTCAGAGAGCCCGCCAGAAGACGGAGGAAGAGAAGTGCCCGCTAGTAGATCAAAAGAAGAAGGTGATCCCGCCCTCTGAAAGGAAAGCCAAAATTTGGCTGGAAACGGACACCTGACGGACACACAGAAGGACCCGCGAAGTGGTATCCTATAGGACCCCTCAGCATGACCTTCCGGCGTTTCTTTTAAAAGAAACGGAAACGTTTCCGTTTCCGTTTCCGTTTCCGTTTCCATATTTCGAAAAAACTAAAAGAAACGGCGTTTCCATCCAACTTAGCCCTAGGGGGGGTCAAAAGGTCTTTTTTTGCGTCAAAATGGTGACATTTTCAGCCTGTAGACTTAACGGCAGTTTAAGGCTAAAAAAACATGCAACCCGCCTCAGAAATGCCCGGAAACGTGTTTTTGGGGAAAGTTTCATGGAAAATGGCCCAGGGGGGGGTGTATTAGTTGATGGTTTTAGGGTGGACACCGTTTGGTACCGGCTAGCTGCCTGTGTGTGTGCTTCACTGTTCATACCATGCAAAGATGAGGCTACAATCACGTGCAGGCAGCCACAAATGGAAGCAACAAAAGGGCAAACGACACCCAGGAGGAAGGCAGCTATGAACGTTGCTCGTCTGGATGGTTAACAACGTCCCAAAAGGCTCTCTGAGTCTTGCGCAAGCTGAGGTGTTGTTGACACCGCAGGCAGCAGCTCTTCCCCGAACTGCTGCTGGGGCGATATTCACAAAGTTCGATGTCTTTCCGAGAAAAACAATGAGATGCTCTCATCCGTAGTGGGATTTTCCAGATCCCAACGTTTTTGTTGAAGGGATGCACGCGACAGTGTCTTTTATTCAAGTTCGCCTTTCGTACACCACCCCGAAAGGGTCGCATTGCACACGCACGGAAGACAATACTGGTCACCGGGGTGTATCTGGTACCTAACCCCAACGCACGTTGAGCTTGAACAAAAATAGAAAACTGGACTTGAACGAAAAGGTTCGGCGGTGGATTCATAGGGCTGCCACGACATAGCAGCTCAGGGCAGGGTATCTGCAGCTTGCGGTAGCACGCTACACGACACAGGCCACTACGAAAGCTGGCGCTGACGTCAAGGACTCGAGGGGGCGGCACGTTACGAAGCCGTACCTCATTGAGTCGCTTGTCGATGCCTCCTACGAAGCCCCACCATCCCCAACTCTCAGGAAAGTCTTTTGAGTAAGAATACATAGGTTTGGGCAGTGTTGTTTTCCTTCTTCGGTTCATGCTGTCACTATTTTTGGGGTTGTCACCTAAAAAGAAGAACACCGGTACCAAACGGTGTCCACCCTGAGTCCAAAAATTGGGCACTCGTAAAAAGGCCTTTTCGGGGCACTTCAGCAGCCAAAAAGCATGTTTTAGGCATTTCTATACGGTTCTGGGGCGGTTTATCAAATTTTATTGCCTTTTAGGAGCCCCTATGTGGTTCCCAAAAAAATGACCTATTTTGACAGCTTTTGACCCCCCCTACCCCCCCCCCCCCCCCCTCCGTCCGTATGTGGTTAAATTTGGATTCAAAATTGAACGTTGACTACCAATTCTAATTAATTTTGGATCCGGGACAGGACCCCGAGGGGAAAAAGGACTTTTCTTCAGAGGAGCAAAAGCTATATAAATCCCTGAAGAAAAGAAGAAAAAAAAAAAAAAACGCTCTCGAAAGGCAAGTGGCCGACCGAATTTCGGCGGAAGCACGAAAGGAAGTAAATAAAATGTCTGGCGTTGCGAAGCCGAAGAACGCGTCGCTGCTGTGGGCCTCGCTGCCGGGAGTAGGCGAGCCGCGGAAGAAGCGGACGGCGGCCGCCGACCGCCCCCCGAAACGGGCCCGGAAGAGCGCGCTGAACGCGTACCTCGCAGAAGACGGATTGCTTCTTCTCGTTGAACGAATGCTTGACTTTTTCACGTTTTCCCGGCTTTGCGGGGATTTTCCCCCCGTCTGACTTCTTGTCTGGCTCTTTGCAGAGTCTTTCTTCATGATGTCGCTGCGGGTGGTGGCTGCGGTCTTCTGCTTCTTCTCGTTGAACGTCGGAAACCGCTCGTCGAGCGCCGGTCAGCAGCGGGCGGTCCCGTGCAGGGTCGAACCCACCCTTCAACGGCAAAAAGGGGGCGTTTGCGGCGCTTTTTCGGCGTTTCGCGCCGGAAGCACGGCCTCGGCTGACGGTGGCGGCGTCGTTGCTGCTGCTGCTGCTGCTGCTGCTGGCGGTGGTGGTGGAGTCAACGAGAGTTAGCGACGACGACGCCTCACCACCGCCACCAGGGATATCATGAGAGAAAAGCCTTTTTGCAAAGGGTCAGACAAGAAGCTGGCGACGTGGAAAAAATCTCCGAAACCCCGGAAAACGTGAGAAAAGTTGAAAAACACAGTTTCACCGTAGTCGCACTTGTTCGACAGGAAGAAAAGAAGAAAAAGGCCTTCAAAAGGCAAGTGACCGACCGAATTTCGGCGGAAGCACAAAAGGAAAGTAAAGAAAATGTCTGGCGTTGCGAAGCCGAAGAACGCGTCGCTGCTGTGGGCCTCGCTGCCGGGAGTAGGCGAGCCGCGGAAGAAGCGGGCGGCGGCCGCCGACCGCCCCCCGAAACGGGCCCGGAAGAGCGCACTGAACGCGTACCTCGCAGAAGACGGTGACGACGACGTCTCCTCGTTGACTCCACCACCACCGCCAGCAGCAGCAGCAGCAGCAGCAGCAGCAGCAGCGGCCGCCACCGTCAGCCGAGGCCGTGCTTCCGGCGCGAAACGCCGAAAAAGCGCCGGAAACGCCCCCTTTTTGCCGTTGAAGGGTGGGTTCGACCCTGCACGGGACCGCCCGCTGCTGACCGGCGCTCGACGAGCGGTTTCCGACGTTCAACGAGAAGAAGCAGAAGACCGCAGCCACCACCCGCAGCGACATCATGAAGAAAGACTCTGCAAAGAGCCAGACAAGAAGTCAGACGGGGGAAAAATCCCCGCAAAGCCGGAAACCCCTGAAAAGGTCTAGTATTAGTTCAACGAGAAGAAGCAATAGACTACCACCGCCACCAGCAATATCATGAGAAAAGCCTTGTTGCAAAGGGTCAGACAAGAAGCTGGCGACGTGGAAAAAATCTCCGAAACCCCGGGGAAAACGTGAGAAAAGTTGAAAAACACAGGTTCACCGTAGTCGCACTTGTTCGACAGGAAGAAAAGGAGAAAAAGACCTTCAAAAAGGCAAGTTACCGACCGAATTTCGGCGGAAGCACAAAAGGAAAGTAAAGAAAATGTCTGGCGTTGCGAAGCCGAAGAACGCGTCGCTGCTGTGGGCCTCGCTGCCCGGAGTAGGCGAGCCGCGGAAGAAGCGGGCGGCGGCCGCCGACCGCCCCCCGAAACGGGCCCGGAAGAGCGCGCTGAACGCGTACCTCGCAGAAGACGGCGACGACGACGCCTCCTCGTTGACTCCACCACCACCGCCAGCAGCAGCAGCAGCAGCAGCAGCAGCGGAGCCAACGACGCCGCCACCGTCAGCCGAGGCCGTGCTTCCGGCGCGAAACGCCGAAAAAAGCGCCGGAAACGCCCCCTTTTTGCCGTTGAAGGGTGGGTTCGACCCTGCGCGGGACCGCCCGCTGCTGACGGCGCTCGACGAGCGGTTTCCGACGTTCAACGAGAAGAAGCAGAAGGCGGCCGCCGGGGTTCCGGCGCCGCCGCAGCAGCCGGGGGCGCCGCGCGGCTGGCCCGAGCGGTGCAGCCTGCTGTGGGCGGTGAAGGCGGTGCTCGCTGCCTCCCGCGGGGCTGATTCTCCGTTCGAAGGGCAAATCGTCTACGGGGGCGGCTACCCGGGGCTGGTGCCTTCGCTGCTGGCGGAGCTGTTCCCGGCGTGCTCGGTCGTCGGGGTGCACCCGAAGCCGTACGAAGGGATCCTTCCGCCGAACCTGCAGCAACGCCTCGCCCGGCTGTCGCCCCACGAGGCGAGGAAGATCCGGGAGGCAGCCCCGGAGGCGGCGGTGGTGCTGGTGGCGGACGTCGTCGAGGAGGGTGCAGAGGGCTTGAAGGGCCACGCGAGGGACGCGCACGCTGCGTCGGAGCTGCTGCGGCAGAGGGAGTGGGTGCGTGCCTTGCAGCCGGTCGTGGCCTCCGTCAAGTTCTGGCTTCCTTCGAGTGGTCAGCGGATGTTCTCTTTCTTGAAAGGTGTGTGTTGGTTTGGGTGTTGTGTGATACATTTAAAGTCTGGTGGTATATTCGTGCATATTCTTGCTATAATTATGTGTCCATCCTGTTGTGTCTTCAAGCGTCCGTTTGAGTGGTGTGTAAGAGCATGTTTTGTATGTAGCCTGGTATTTGTATTCGTGCACATTTCCACTCGTGTGTACTCACGTGTGCGTTCGTGTGTGTCTCCATGTGTCCATCTGTGTGTTGCATGGTGTTGCGTGTTGTGTGATTAGAATGTGTTATATGTAGCCTGGTGTTTGCATCCGTGAATAGTTCTTCGCGTGCAATCGTGTGTATAAAGGTGTCCTTCCGTGTGTGTATTCACGTGTCCGTTGGTGTGTTGCATGAGTGTGCGCTCTGCGTTAGATTCGGGCCTGGTGCCTTCGCTGCTGGCGGAGCTGTTCCCGGCGTGTTCGGTCGTCGGGGTGCACCCGAAGCCGTACGAAGGGATCCTTCCACCGAACCTGCAGCAACGCCTCGCCCGGCTGTCGCCCCACGAGGCGAGGAAGATCCGGGAGGCAGCCCCGGAGGCGGCGGTGGTGCTGGTGGCGGACGTCGTCGAGGAGGGTGCAGAGGGCTTGAAGGGCCACGCGAGGGACGCGCACGCTGCGTCGGAGCTGCTGCGGCAGAGGGAGTGGGTGCATGCCTTGCAGCCGGTCACGGCCTCCGTCAAGTTCTGGCTTCCTTCGAGTGGTCAGCGGATGTTCTCTTTCTTGAAAGATGTGTGTTGGGTTTGGGTGTTGTGTGATACATTTAAAGTCTGGTGGTGTATTCGTGCGTATTCTTGCTATAATTATGTGTCCATCCTGTTGTGTCTTCAGGCGTCCGTTTGAGTGGTGTGTAAGAGCATGTTTTGTATGTAGCCTGGTGTTTGCATCCGTGATTAGTTCTTCGCGTGCAATCGTATGTATAAAGGTGTCCTTCCGTGTGTGTATTCACGTGTCCGTTGGTGTGTTGCATGAGTGTGCGCTCTGCGTTAGATTCAGGCCTGGTGCCTTCGCTGCTGGAGGAGCTGTTCCCGGCGTGTTCGGTCGTCGAGGGTGCAGAGGGCTTGAAGGGCCACGCGAGGGACGCGCACGCTGCGTCGGAGCTGCTGCGGCGGAGGGAGTGGGTGCGTGCCTTGCAGCCGGTCACGGCCTCCGTCAAGTTCTGGCTTCCTTCGAGTGTTCAGCGGATGTTCTCTTTCTTGAAAGGTGTGTGTTGGTTTCGGGTGTTGTGTGGTACACTTAAAGTCTGATTGCTATATACGTGCATATTCTTGCATTATTTATGAGTCCATCAAAGTGTCTTGTGTATTCATGTGTCCATCTGTGTGCGCATGATTGTGTAATCTGCGTTCATCCGTACGTGAATTTGTGAAGGTCGTGTGTTGGTTGTGAGTGTTGTGTGATTGTATGTTTTGTATGTCGCCTGGCGCTTGTATTCGGGCGTGTTTCCAATCGTGTGTAATTTAAGTGCCCACCAGTGTGGGTCTCCATGTGTGTGCTTAATTGTGTTGGTTTCGCGTTGCCTGTAGTCTGTTGTTTCATAGTTCTGCGCGTGCAATCGTGTGTATATAGGTGCTTCCGTGTGTGTATTATTGCGTTACCCGGGCCTGGTGCCTTCGACTTCGGCCAAAGGTGAAGTGTGAAAACACGTCTTCCACTACCCGACTCATTGGTTAACCGGAGACTCCAAGACACCGAGCGTTGAAACCTCAACAAGCTATCACTCTAAAAGTGACCAGAGTGCGCTGTGGCGAGCAACGAACAGTTATACCCTGCAAATCTACCCAAAACAAACCTTATATTAGGGCGGAAACAACCCGCACCACGTGAAGCACCGCAAGTGTCACGAAACCCAAGCCCTACTCTACTAGAAAATACATAAAAACGCGGACAACAGGACAACAGACCGGTACGGGCTACAAGGCAACCCCTGCTCAACTTGTAGAACATGGAGGGCCCAAGACTACACTCCACGAAGGAATGTACTTGGTGTCGGTCACAAACAGTCCCGGACATGGCTAGCCATAACTCATAACGAAAGCGTGCACTAATTATACAACCCGTAACCACATAGCCCTTTCTTGCTCTAAGAGAGCCCATTCATGAACGGTCACGCGGAGACCCTAAAACTCCCGGAATTTCAAGCGAACTTTAACTCTAAAAGACGCTGAAAACGGAAGAATACGCGAAGCACAAACCCGATCCGATTACACGCTGCAACCTCTAAAAACCCGTCGAAGATTAGCGGCGAAACTACCTGGCTTTCCACGCCGTAGCAGAACGACCACACCCTACCCAATCCCAAACACCCCCTAAACGCGTTAGGGGAGTTCGCAAGGTTCCACAACGGCGTTGATACATCACCCGAAACGAGCTGCACCCTCTCACTTTTCTCAGCCCCTCTCAACCCCCCTTCTCCATACCCAAGCCTCTACGGTCAACCGGAGACTTTAAAATACCAACCTTCTAATCCACAAATAACTTAACAATAAGCAAAGCACAACCCCCATCCGATTCAATGCATGCTACCAAAAAACCTTAACTCTGAAAACTCTGCTAATCCGTGCCTAGCACACAGCCGCCGAGCAACGAAACCACCCAGAAGAAAAGCCAGGCACCGGGAATTTCCCGACGAGCACGTAACCTGGTGAACATAACCTCTTGGTCGAAGATTAGCGTCGCAACTTCCTGGCTTTTCACGCCGCAGCAGAACGACCACACCCTACCCAAACACTCCCTAAACGCGTTAGGGGACTTCGCAAGGTCTCACAACGGCGTTGACACATCACCCGAAACGAGCTGCACCCTCTCACTTTTCTCAACCCCCTTCTCCATACCCAAGCCTCTACGATCAACCGGAGACTTTAAAATACCGACCTTCTAATCCACAAATGTTTTTTTGTGCGTGCCGGGTGATCGTTTTCCCACTTGTATTTACCCTGTGTGTACATTCGGATAAGGAATTCCGATCAACCACCCAAAACACGCTGCCTCCGTCTTTTTTTAGCCTGCACAATACATTGAAGGGCGACCCGCAAGATTGTTAGTACTAAAAATTACAACCAGTTGCTGAGTTTTTCACTACTACTACTACACCTACTGTTGTCAATCTTTCTCTTTCTACTACCCGACCCTCCCCACCGCACGTCCTCAACCCAAAGGAAGTAAAAACGCATATTACAGACCGATACGAGCTGCATGGCAACCCCTGCTCAACATCTGTCTGCGACCGGCACCGCATGACGAGATGCGTGGAGTGCAACACGCCAACAGCGTGCTGCAAGGCCGGCCACCATGACTGCCGCGAACACGCCCGCGGTCCGTGTGACGACTGCCGCGGCTTACCGACGCTAGCGGAACGGCGGCCGTCAGCCTGCTGCAAAAAGGGCCACCACGTGCCAGCGCCCCCGAAGCCAGCCCCCGCTAAGCCGAAGCCAACAACGCCGCGGAAGAAGGGCCGACAGAAGCCGACGACACCACCGCGCATGAAGAGGACGCGTCAAGCGTCCCCAAAGGCGGCCAAGATGGCGAAAAAGCACGCTCCGACCGAGCCGGCCCGAGCGACACCACCAAGGAAGGGGCAGAAAAGAGCCCGACTCCCGACACCACCGAATGACCCGGCGGGAAAACCCGGAAAAAAGCACGCGGCGCGAAAGCGCAACATTTCGAGAATGGAGCTGGATATCACCAGCCCTGCCACCTCGACTTCATCCTCATCCATGTCAGGATCGCCCCCTCGAGCGACTGCTTCGGCAGGACAGCCGGCGCGAAAGCGCAACAAACGAAGAATGGAGCTGGATATCACCAGCCTATTATCACCGTCCTCGTCCGCTTTGTGATCGTCCTCGGACGACGTATTCAAATAACCCTAGCCTATGACAAATGCAAGCTTACCCCTGTGGTACCTGCATTTCAAGTTCACACTGCTCAACATGCATGCACGTGGGGGGCCCAAGACTAAATTCAAAGCGAATTTCTTCTTAGTGTCGGTCGCAACACCTACAAACATGGCTAGCCGTAGTTAAAGTGTATAAGCATACCTACTGCCCTCATATCACCCGCCTCACAGCCTCAATGGTCAACCGGAGACCCTAAAACACCGAACCTCTAAACCACAACAAACGCTAAGAAATCACACCCCACACTCAGGCGAGGTCAGCCTGCCTTCTTGGGGCCCGAAGGAGCTGACGGAGATGCGCTTGCTCCACGTTCCTGCTGAGCACGGCTGCGCCGAAGTTGAATACGACACGCTGCGTTTCCACCGGCAAATCCAGTTTTTCACGAACATGGCGCGGCCGCGGAAGTACATGCTGTACCACCCCTCGAACCCGGAGGCCCCTGTTACTTTCATGGACACGGACGTGCCGGGGATAGACTGGCGGTACAACATTTCGAGCGAGCTGTCGGTCCTCCTGGGCTATTTAGCCACCAAGGGAGTGCCGCCGGCCGGCCGCGAGGCGGCGGAGGCGGCGGGGAAGTTGTCAGCCGACATCTCCCGGAACCTGGGCGGCGATCTGGCGCAGTTCCTCGTGAAGAAGAGCGAGAGCCGCAAGATGCACCTCGATCCCCTCAATGAAGCAGATCGGTACCTGGCTTCTATCGTCGACGGGTGACAAGGCTGACGTAGTCTTTCGGTGTCTAGCAACCCAGGAAGCGGTTTGTTGCAAAATAGTACATGATGCACCACAAGATGCACCTCGATCCCCTCAATGAAGCATGGCTTCTATTGTCGACAGGTGACAAGGCTGACGTAGTTTTCCGGTGTGAAGCTGAGGCTAGCAACCCAGGAAGGCGTTGTCGTGAAGAAGAGCGAGAGCCGCAAGATGCACCTCGATCCCCTCAATGAAGCAGATCGGTACCTGGCTTCTATCGTCGACGGGTGACAAGGCTGACGTAGTCTTTCGGTGTGAAGCTGAGGCTAGCAACCCAGGAAGCGGTTTGTTGCAAAATAGTACATGATGCACCACAAGATGCACCTCGATCCCCTCAGTGAAGCAGATCGGTACCTGGCTTCTATCGTCGACGGGTGACAAGGCTGACGTAGTCTTTCGGTGTGAAGCTGAGGCTAGCAACCCAGGAAGCGGGTTGTTGCAAAATAGTACATGATGCACCACAAGATGCACCTCGATCCCCTCAATGAAGCATGGCTTCTATTGTCGACAGGTGACAAGGCTGACGTAGTTTTCCGGTGTGAAGCTGAGGCTAGCAACCCAGGAAGGCGTTGTCGTGAAGAAGAGCGAGAGCCGCAAGATGCACCTCGATCCCCTCAATGAAGCAGATCGGTACCTGGCTTCTATCGTCGACGGGTGACAAGGCTGACGTAGTCTTTCGGTGCGAAGCTGAGGCTAGCAACCCAGGAAGCGGTTTGTTGCAAAATAGTACATGATGCACCACAAGATGCACCTCGATCCCCTCAGTGAAGCAGATCGGTACCTGGCTTCTATCGTCGACGGGTGACAAGGCTGACGTAGTCTTTCGGTGTGAAGCTGAGGCTAGCAACCCAGGAAGCGGGTTGTTGCAAAATAGTACATGATGCACCACAAGATGCACCTCGATCCCCTCAATGAAGCATGGCTTCTATTGTCGACAGGTGACAAGGCTGACGTAGTTTTCCGGTGTGAAGCTGAGGCTAGCAACCCAGGAAGGCGTTGTCGTGAAGAAGAGCGAGAGCCGCAAGATGCACCTCGATCCCCTCAATGAAGCAGATCGGTACCTGGCTTCTATCGTCGACGGGTGACAAGGCTGACGTAGTCTTTCGGTGCGAAGCTGAGGCTAGCAACCCAGGAAGCGGTTTGTTGCAAAATAGTACATGATGCACCACAAGATGCACCTCGATCCCCTCAGTGAAGCAGATCGGTACCTGGCTTCTATCGTCGACGGGTGACAAGGCTGACGTAGTCTTTCGGTGTGAAGCTGAGGCTAGCAACCCAGGAAGCGGGTTGTTGCAAAATAGTACATGATGCACCACAAGATGCACCTCGATCCCCTCAATGAAGCATGGCTTCTATTGTCGACAGGTGACAAGGCTGACGTAGTTTTCCGGTGTGAAGCTGAGGCTAGCAACCCAGGAAGGCGTTGTCGTGAAGAAGAGCGAGAGCCGCAAGATGCACCTCGATCCTCTCAATGAAGCATGGCTTCTATTGTCGACAGGTGACAAGGCTGACGTAGTTTTCCGGTGTGAAGCTGAGCTAGCAACCCAGGAAGGCGTGTCGTGAAGAAGAAAGACGCACCTCGATCCCCTCAATGAAGCAGATCGGTACCTGGCTTCTATCGTCGACGGGTGACAAGGCTGACGTAGTCTTTCGGTGTGAAGCTGAGGCTAGCAACCCAGGAAGCGGTTTGTTGCAAAATAGTACATGATGCACCACAAGATGCACCTCGATCCCCTCAATGAAGCAGATCGGTACCTGGCTTCTATCGTCGACGGGTGACAAGGCTGACGTAGTCTTTCGGGGTGTGAAGCTGAGGCTAGCAACCCAGGAAGCGGTTTGTTGCAAAATAGTACATGATGCACCACAAGATGCACCTCGATCCCCTCAGTGAAGCAGATCGGTACCTGGCTTCTATCGTCGACGGGTGACAAGGCTGACGTAGGCTTTCGGTGTGAAGCTGAGGCTAGCAACCCAGGAAGCGGGTTGTTGCAAAATAGTACATGATGCACCACAAGATGCACCTCGATCCCCTCAGTGAAGCAGATCGGTACCTGGCTTCTATCGTCGACGGGTGACAAGGCTGACGTAGTCTTTCGGGGTGTGAAGCTGAGGCTAGCAACCCAGGAAGCGGTTTGTTGCAAAATAGTACATGATGCACCACAAGATGCACCTCGATCCCCTCAGTGAAGCAGATCGGTACCTGGCTTCTATCGTCGACGGGTGACAAGGCTGACGTAGGCTTTCGGTGTGAAGCTGAGGCTAGCAACCCAGGAAGCGGGTTGTTGCAAAATAGTACATGATGCACCACAAGATGCACCTCGATCCCCTCAGTGAAGCAGATCGGTACCTGGCTTCTATCGTCGACGGGTGACAAGGCTGACGTAGTCTTTCGGGGTGTGAAGCTGAGGCTAGCAACCCAGGAAGCGGTTTGTTGCAAATAGTACATGATGCACCACAAGATGCACCTCGATCCCCTCAGTGAAGCAGATCGGTACCTGGCTTCTATCGTCGACGGGTGACAAGGCTGACGTAGGCTTTCGGTGTGAAGCTGAGGCTAGCAACCCAGGAAGCGGTTTGTTGCGAAATAGTGTCTGATGGATGTACCGCAAGATGCACCTCGATCCCCTCAATGAAGCAGATTGGCACCTGGGTTTATCGTCGAAGGGTTGCAAGGCTGACGTAGTTTTCCGGTGTGAAGCTGAGCCTAGCAACCCAGGAAGGCGTTGTCGTGAAGAAGAGCGAGAGCCGCAAGATGCACCTCGATCCCCTCATATTGGTACCTTGCTTCCATCGTCGACGGGTGACCAGACTCACGTCGTTCTCAGTGCAAAACTGAGTCCAGCAACTCAGGAAGCTGTTGCGTTGCGACGTTGAGAGTGGCAGCTGAATCTCTAACAGCGGAACAACAGAGTCTTGAACACTTGTTTGGCAGTTTGTTGCGGCTGGACACAAATACGCAGGACGGAAAATACTCGGCTGTCGTGCGGCATCCAAAGTGTAGTGCGTCCTGCTGAGCTTCGCAACCCACAAGGCAGCAGTTATCAGCGAAGGAGATCTGATATTAGGGTGGCAACTGCATCTCGAACAGCGGAACAACAGAGTATCGAACATTGTTTGGCAGTTTGTTGCGGCTCGACACAGACATGCAGGACGCGGAACAACAGAGTTTGTTTGGCAGTTTGTTGCGGCTGGTCACAGACATGCAGGACGGAAAAGACTCGGCATCCAGTGAGTATGGCAACCCTCAAGGCAGTAGTTGTCAGCGAAGGAGATCTAATATTGGGGTGGCAACTGAATCTCGAACAGCGGAACAACAGAGTATCGAACACTTGTTTGGCAGTTTGTTGCGGCTCGACACAGACATGCAGGACGGAAAAGACTCGGCATCCAGTGAGTATCGCAACCCTCAAGGCAGCAGTTGTCAGCGAAGGAGATCTAATATTGGGGTGGCAACTGAATCTCGAAAAAACAGCGGAACAACAGAGTATCGAACACTTGTTTGGCAGTTTGTTGCGGCTGGTCACAGACACGCAGGACGGAAAAGACTCGGCTGCGGTACAACATCCAGTGAGTATCGCAACCCTCAAGGCAGCAGTTGTCAGCGAAGGAGATCTAATATTGGGGTGGCAACTGAATCTCGAACGGCGGGACAAAGTCTCGCACACTTGTTGTTGCGGCTCCACGCAGTGAGATTGCTATTCATCCGGGGGCGCGGGTGCTGCGCCCCGTGGGACTCACTGACCTCGCCCACCTCTCGTTCTTCCACCTTTCCGCACTTCTTTCCTATTGAATCCCTGCAGAAGTTGCCTGCGCAGCACCCCTCGGCCCTTGGGGGACGGGAACGGCGTGATTGGTCAGCTCTTACCCATCCGCCAAGTCACTTTTTTGGTGCAAGATTAGAAAACTCTTTCCAGCCTAAGCCGTCCGGGGCTGGCGAGAAAGTTGTCATTGTTGGGAAACAATGACATCAGCATAAATTGACCCAAAGTGTTGAATTTCCACCGAACCACATTAAACGCTAAAATATTTTTGACTAAAACTAATCCACAAATAACGCTAAAACTAAGTTTCCATTTGGTCGAATTTTGGTCAACAAATGTGGGTCAATTATTTTGGTCAGCTCTTACCCATCCGCCATGTCACTTTGGTGCAAACTTAGAAAACTCGTCCAGCCTCAGCACCCCTCCCCCCCCGGCCCTTTGGAAGGGGATGGCGAGGAAGTTGTCATTGTTGGGAAACAATGACATCAGCATAAATTGACCCAAAGTGTTGAATTTCCACCGAACCACATTAAACGCTAAAATATTTTTGACTAAAACTAATCCACAAATAACGCTAAAACTAAGTTTCCATTTGGTCGAATTTTGGTCAACAAATGTGGGTCAATTATTTTGGTCAGCTCTTACCCATCCGCCATGTCACTTTGGTGCAAACTTAGAAAACTCGTCCAGCCTCAGCACCCCTCCCCCCCCGGCCCTTGGGAAGGGGATGGCGAGGAAGTTGTCATTGTTGGGAAACAATGACATCAGCATAAATTGACCCAAACTGTTGAGTATCCACCGAACCACATTAAACGCCAAAATATTTTTGACTAAAAATAATCCACAAATAACGCTAAAACTAAGTTTCCATTTGGTCGAATTTTGGTCAACAAATGTGGGTCAATTATTTTGGTCAGCTCTTACCCATCCGCCAAGTCACTTTGGTGCAAGATTAGAAAACTCTTTCCAGCCTTAGCCGTCCGGGGCTGGCGAGGAAGTTGTCATTGTTGGGAAACAATGACATCAGCATAAATTGACCCAACCTGCTGAATATCCACCGAACCACATTAAACGCTAAAATATTTTTGACTAAAACTAATCCACAAATAACGCTAAAACTAAGTTTCCATTTGGTCGAATTTTGGTCAACAAATGTGGGTCAATTATTTTGGTCAGCTCTTACCCATCCGCCAAGTCACTTTTTTGGTGCAAGATTAGAAAACTCTTTCCAGCCTTAGCCGTCCGGGGCTGGCGAGAAAGTTGTCATTGTTGGGAAACAATGACATCAGCATAAATTGACCCAAACTGCTGAATATCCACCGAACCACATTAAACGCTAAAATATTTTTGACTAAAACTAATCCACAAATAACGCTAAAACTAAGTTTCCATTTGGTCGAATTTTGGTCAACAAATGTGGGTCAATTATTTTGGTCAGCTCTTACCCATCCGCCAAGTCACTTTTTTGGTGCAAGATTAGAAAACTCTTTCCAGCCTTAGCCGTCCGGGGCTGGCGAGAAAGTTGTCATTGTTGGGAAACAATGACATCAGCATAAATTGACCCAAACTGCTGAATATCCACCGAACCACATTAAACGCTAAAATATTTTTGACTAAAACTAATCCACAAATAACGCTAAAACTAAGTTTCCATTTGGTCGAATTTTGGTCAACAAATGTGGGTCAATTATTTTGGTCAGCTCTTACCCATCCGCCAAGTCACTTTTTTGGTGCAAGATTAGAAAACTCTTTCCAGCCTTAGCCGTCCGGGGCTGGCGAGAAAGTTGTCATTGTTGGGAAACAATGACATCAGCATAAATTGACCCAAACTGCTGAATATCCACCGAACCACATTAAACGCTAAAATATTTTTGACTAAAACTAATCCACAAATAACGCTAAAACTAAGTTTCCATTTGGTCGAATTTTGGTCAACAAATGTGGGTCAATTATTTTGGTCAGCTCTTACCCATCCGCCAAGTCACTTTTTTGGTGCAAGATTAGAAAACTCTTTCCAGCCTTAGCCGTCCGGGGCTGGCGAGAAAGTTGTCATTGTTGGGAAACAATGACATCAGCATAAATTGACCCAAACTGCTGAATATCCACCGAACCACATTAAACGCTAAAATATTTTTGACTAAAACTAATCCACAAATAACGCTAAAACTAAGTTTCCATTTGGTCGAATTTTGGTCAACAAATGTGGGTCAATTATTTTGGTCAGCTCTTACCCATCCGCCAAGTCACTTTTTTGGTGCAAGATTAGAAAACTCTTTCCAGCCTTAGCCGTCCGGGGCTGGCGAGAAAGTTGTCATTGTTGGGAAACAATGACATCAGCATAAATTGACCCAAACTGCTGAATATCCACCGAACCACATTAAACGCTAAAATATTTTTGACTAAAACTAATCCACAAATAACGCTAAAACTAAGTTTCCATTTGGTCGAATTTTGGTCAACAAATGTGGGTCAATTATTTTGGTCAGCTCTTACCCATCCGCCAAGTCACTTTTTTGGTGCAAGATTAGAAAACTCTTTCCAGCCTTAGCCGTCCGGGGCTGGCGAGAAAGTTGTCATTGTTGGGAAACAATGACATCAGCATAAATTGACCCAAACTGCTGAATATCCACCGAACCACATTAAACGCTAAAATATTTTTGACTAAAACTAATCCACAAATAACGCTAAAACTAAGTTTCCATTTGGTCGAATTTTGGTCAACAAATGTGGGTCAATTATTTTGGTCAGCTCTTACCCATCCGCCAAGTCACTTTTTTGGTGCAAGATTAGAAAACTCTTTCCAGCCTTAGCCGTCCGGGGCTGGCGAGAAAGTTGTCATTGTTGGGAAACAATGACATCAGCATAAATTGACCCAAACTGCTGAATATCCACCGAACCACATTAAACGCTAAAATATTTTTGACTAAAACTAATCCACAAATAACGCTAAAACTAAGTTTCCATTTGGTCGAATTTTCGTCAACAAATGTGGGTCAATTATTTTGGTCAGCTCTTACCCATCCGCCATGTCACTTTGGTGCAAACTTAGAAAACTCTTTCCAGCCTTAGCCGTCCGGGGCTGGCGAGAAAGTTGTCATTGTTGGGAAACAATGACATCAGCATAAATTGACCCAAAGTGTTAAATACCCACCGAACCACATTAAACGCTAAAATATATTTTAAAACGATTTAAAAGCTACAGTTTCTGTACTTTATTGGTGAATCTGGGTTTAGTGGCGGGCGTAAGCGTTCAACAAAATGCCGAAGCAACTCGACAGGTCGGGCGCGGTGAGTTGGGTGAAGAGGGTGGTCGGGACTGATGTCCCGTCCCTTCTTTCATTCACCGCAAACAACCGCCGACTCGCGGCGGTACTCAAGGTCGCGCGCGACGTCGAGGGGACCGCGGAGGCGGGGCTGAGGCGCCTTCTGGGCGCCTTGGGGTACACGGACGAGGAGGCCCCCCCCGAAGGCGTGGCCCAGTGGGTCCTCGCGTGGCTGGCGGTCGCGTCGGCTCCGTCCGCCACCGCGGACGAGTTCGCGGACCTGCTCCGCTCGTCTCCGAAGGCCACGCCCCCGCCGCAGACGCCGGGGCACATGCCGCTCCCCGCGACCGTTTCTCCCGCTGACGACTCGACCACCGCTGCATTGTTCGGCCCATCTCCCCCAGCCGCGCGACGTGTCTCTTTCGCCGAGAGCGACGATCCCCTCAGCCCAGATGACGACGATCTGAGGGAATGCAACTCCGCCGGGGGCGGCCGGGACGACCACGCGTCGGACATAGGCCGGCTGCAGCGTCAGATCGACCGCCTCACCGAGTTGGTGATGGCGGCCCTCCCAACGCGCACCTCGCCACCCGTCCGGCCTTCGCCCGCCCCTGAGGCAGCACCTGAGGCGGCACCCGCGGGCTCCCGTCCCGTTCCGCCCACGTCGGTGGGCACATGCCCCGGTCCAGTGCTGCATCAGCTTCCGGCGTTCACGAGACCACTCCCGCCGCCTCCGCCCCTCGTTGACGTTTCTCGCCTTCCGCGGGCTGTCCTGTTGCCGGACAATCCTCGCAACCTTCCGCAAGCCGTCGTGGGCGGTCCTCTGCCAGTGGGCTATCGCTGCCCGCCAGCCGCATCCTGCCACCAGCCGTACGCCGAGCCCCGCCAGCCCTACGCCAGCCATCCACTTCCGGATTTTCCGGAGGACCCGTCTTCGCTGGGGGGAGGCGGGTCGGTCCAGGGCTCCCACACGCTTCTCTCTCCCGGACCAGAGCTACTCGACCCCGAGCTCTGGGTGAGCCTCTCTCCCGTCGAGAGGTCTCTCGCGCTCGTCCACATCCGCGGCTTCTTCGCGGATATACTCGACGCCGTCCCGAGCATCGCCAACGACGCAGGACACCTGCTCAGCCACGCAACGTCCATCATGCGTCTGATGGACGACTCCTCCGACCCCGACGCCCTGGTAGAGCTGGGGAGGGACACCATCCACCGCATGATGGTCCTCAAGACGGCCTTGAAGGCCGGCTGGTCGTTGGCCGCCGGCCTCCAACACCGCCACCAGCACGAGGCCGGGTTCCCTCCGTATCTTCGGAACGCCTTTCAGGCCCTGCAGAAAGCCGAGGAACAGCCCGCCCCCAAGCCGTCCAGGAAGCGCAGCCCGAAGTCCCGCACCCAACACCCGGGCGAAGCTCACCCCGACTCCCAGCACCCTCAGCGAGCAACCTCAGCCAAGGGGAGGGCCAGGCAGTAGGTGCCTTGGACCGTTTCCCACCTCCTGTGGCGGGGCGACGCGGACGTCCTCTCCTGTCGGAGCCCCCGCTCTCCCCCGGCGAGCGGGAACGTCTTGTCCGGTCCGCGAACACGTACATTGGGGATGCCCTGGCGCTGTCCACGCGTCGCGGGATCCACTCCGTGTATCGCCGTTTTCTGGAGTTCCGGCGCCACTGGGAAGCGGTGTCCGACGATCCCCTCGACGTCCCGACGGCGCTGGTCCTGTTTGTGACTCGGCTGCTGGCCCGCGGGGATATCTGCGCAGCTTCTGCGGTGCAGTACGTCGTGAACGTTCAGTCGGCCGAGAAGCGTTTGGGGCGACCTGTCGACAGCCAGCTCGTCAGGGATTTTGTCAGGTCTCTGAAGCGGGCGGGCGCGATGAAGCCATCGAAGCAGGCCGTCCCGGTGACGAAGGACGAACTGCATCATGCTGTTCGTTTGGAGTCGGATCCCGGCGTGCGGGTTGCGTTGGCCTTGGCATGGCAGGGGGCTGCGCGCGTGGACGACGTCCTGACGAGGAAGGCCGAGCACATCACCGAGGGTGCCGGTTTCTGGGCGGTAAACTGGGTGGGCTCGAAGTCGGATCCTTTCCGCCTAGGTCAGGTTACGGGCGTGATTCTTCCGCCAGCTCAGGACCAGGAACTTCGCTCGCTGCTGTCTCAGACGCCGCCCGGCCGCCTCCTGTTTCCAGACATCCCTTTTCGGCGAGTTGTGTCCGCGCTGAAGCGCGCCAACCTCTCCCTCACGGGCCATTCCCTCCGGCGGGGTGCCCTGTTCCACCTGTTGAGAAGCGGGGTCGACCTGCGAGTGATTCAGAGCGTGTCGCGTCACACGACGCTGAGTGCTCTGATGCGGTACCTTCCGGAAGCGGAGGTTCCGCTCGTCCGGAACACCGCGGAGGCGTCGGCGAGTCTCCTATAGCCTTTCGCCTCGAACCCCCCTTCCCGTTCAAGCTACCGAAGAGGAAAGTCCCCGACCCGCTGGCGGCGATTTATCCAGGGCCGGGGAGGATCCCTGACGTGGAGCTACCGCCCTCTACGTTCACCCCGTTTGTTGGTGTCGCGTACGGAGGCGATCTCCTTGTCAACAACTCTACGCCCCCCCCGTCGCAAAGCAGAAGAGGAGAGGACCTCGCGCCCATCTCGTCGTCATTCATGAACCTTGACAGGTTGTCAGCTTTGGACAGCCAGGGTTTGCTGCGTGGCGTGCTGGATGTGATTCGCTCTTGGGAGTCCTTCCGTTCTGCCCTACTCCCGGGAGCGGAGGAAGCGCTGACAGAAAGAGGGTTCACGCGGACGACGTCAAGGCGCATGCTTCGTCATCTCCCGGATCTGGTTAAGTATGGAGTGACGGAGCTTGCTTCGAGCCCGTCAAAGGTCGTCCTCCCTGCCTTCACTGTCGACAAGAAGAGCGGGGGGCAACGATTCGTATGTGACGGGCGGAAGCTCAACGCGATCATGGCGCGTCCGCCTCCGATGCTGCTTCCTTCCGTGCACGAAGTCATCGACCGCGTCCTGGCCTCGTCCGTGGTTTTTCTCGCAGACGCCAGGAGCTATTTCTATCAGTTCCGGCTGGACGCGAGAATCCGCCCATTTTTTGGCATGCACTTGGCCGGACCGCGGGGCCATTTCGTGAAGGCTCAGCTCGTGGCCATGTGCATGGGCTGGAGCTGGGCTCCGGCGATAGCGCAGAGGGCCTCTCGAGTACTCCTGCCGGAGTCTGACGGTCTGCCCTGGGTCGACAACTTCGTCGTCGTTGGGGATTCGTTGGGAGAAGCAACTTCGCGGTTTGACTCTTTTTTGCAGCGCTGCAAGAGCGTCAACTGCGAGCTCAACGAAAACGACGAGCAGTTTGGAATACCGCTCAGGGAGTTCGACCTTCTGGGCCTCCACTTTGACCTTTCCCATTCGAACCGCCCCGCTCGATACAGAATGGCGGACGCATGGGTGACGAAGTTACTTGGCTCTGCCGAACTCACCAGAGTTAAACGCGGAGGGGCGTCACCCCGCGAGTTTTACCGGGTGTTTGGGGCTTTGGTCTGGTTTGCCTACACCACGCATTTCCAGCTGGCCTACGCCCGGTGTTCACTGTCCTTCCTGCAGAGGCTGGCCTCATCCCTGGTGGAGCCAGCTGACTGGGACATCTCCAGGACGGTTCCGCCCTCGACCGTGCGTGAGGTGGAGCACCTCACCTCCCTCGTCGAAGACAACCGCTGGGTCAGTCGTTCGAAGTCGATCTCCTCATCGGTGACTCTCTGGACAGACGCCTCATCATCATGGTGGGCCGCAGTCCTGGAGGGCGAACCTGAGCGGATATCGCAGGGCCCGTTCTTGAAGTTGAGACACACTCACATCTTTTTGAAGGAGTTGTTTGCGGTCCTTAGGGGCATAAACCTGACCGCAAGGTTTCACACGAATACGCGCATGAGACTCATGGTTGACAACCTTCCGGCTGTCCAGTGTCTCGTCAAGGGGCACTCGAAGAACTTTGCAGCAAATGTCCTTTTGGCGAGGATTTTTGATGCTGCGCGGGCGGCCGGCCTTGTCATCAGTGCCGAGTGGGTACCGACTGATAAACAGAGAGCCGACCCGTACACCCGCGGGGTGCTAGCCAGAGAGGACGACACGCCAGAGGGCGTCTGGTCGCCTCAAGCGGAGGACCTTGCTCCGCCTTCAGATTTGGTGTAGCCACTGCGTGGTCCCTGGGGGTCCTGATGCGTAAGCGTTCAACAAAAAAGACCCATTTTGTAGTTGTATTGTTTCTCCCCCTCTAGCCTCCTTCGAAGTAAGCACAAGGCAGCCCCTCGAGTATTTTGACTAAAACTAATCCACAAATAACGTCTCTCAAGCGAACTATAACTTTAAATAACGCTAAAACTAAGTTTCCATTTGGTCGAATTTTGGTCAACAAATGTGGGTCAATTATTTTGGTCAGCTCTTACCCATCCGCCATGTCACTTTGGTGCAAACTTAGAAAACTCTTTCCAGCCTTAGCCGTCCGGGGCTGGCGAGAAAGTTGTCATTGTTGGGAAACAATGACATCAGCATAAATTGACCCAAAGTGTTAAATACCCACCGAACCACATTAAACGCTAAAATATTTTTGACTAAAACTAATCCACAAATAACGTCTCTCAAGCGAACTATAACTTTAAATAACGCTAAAACTAAGTTTCCATTTGGTCGAATTTTGGTCAACAAATGTGGGTCAATTATTTTGGTCAGCTCTTACCCATCCGCCATGTCACTTTGGTGCAAACTTAGAAAACTCGTCCAGCCTCAGCACCCCTCCCCCCCCGGCCCTTGGGAAGGGGATGGCGAGGAAGTTGTCGTTGTTGGGAAACAATGTCTCGCCGGAAGTCATCGAGAAGATGAAGAAGCTGCCGCGGCCGCACTGCCTGCGGGTGAAGATCGTGTCGATGGGCAGCGAGGGAGTTGGGAAGAGCTGCCTGATCAAGCGGTACTGCGAGGGAAAGTTCGTCACGAAGTACATCACCACCATCGGCATCGATTTCGGCGTCAAGCCGGTCGTCGTCGACCAGACCGACGTCAAGGTCAACTTCTGGGACCTCTCGGGCAACGCCGACTACTTCGAGATCCGAAACGAGTTCTACGCCGACGCGGAGGGCGTGCTCATGGTCTTCGACGTCACCCGCCTGCAGACCTTCAAAGACCTCGAAACCTGGTGGGCCGAGGCGCAGCAGTACGGGCTGCCCCAAGGGATCCCGGTCACCCTCTGCGGCAACAAGACCGACCTGCCGGCCGCCGCGCGCGAAGTGCCCGAGCGCACCGCTGCCGGCTGGGCCCGCCTGCACGGGTTCACCTACTTCGAAACCTCCGCCAACACCGGGTTGAACGTCGCCGAAATGTTCGAGGTTTGCCCATTTCTTTTGGGGGGGGGGGGGTCGAATAAAAACATGGTGCACCTGTGTTATTATTCGATTTGTCGAATACTAAAAAGAGTTTCGGGTAGCCGAACAGTAGCAGGGTCAAATAGTGGTCGTGTTTTTAGACAACCAGACGTGTGCAAAGAACTGTTATTATTCGATTTGTCGAATACTAAAAAGGTTTCGGGTAGCCGAACAGTAGCAGGATCAAATAGTGGTCGTGTTTTTAGACAACCAGACGTGGGTCTGTCGGATCCCTCGTACTACCCGCCTTCCAGTCTTAACCGGTTGGTCAACCGGGGACCCTAAAACACCGAACCTCTAAACCAATAAACGCTAACAACGTCATCGCAGGTTTTGTTTCTGGAGACCTACCGCTTCAGTCGACCGTTCTGAGCGGCGCCGTATCATGTAAGCACCACGCGCAGAGCATTGCGTTCTGCAAAGTGCAAGTGCCAGGAAGGCAGGCGAGCACTGATATTATTAAGCACGCAGTTCTTTTGAGTGCATGAACCACATGCTGTTAAGCAGTGTGAAATTGAAATGCAGGTACCACAAGGGGTAGGCTTGCATTATTTCTAGGCATTGAGTTCTGTAACGTGCAAGTGCCATGGAGGCAGGCGAGCACTGTTCACGGGCTAGTGTTGCTTTATGACGTCGTCCGTCGGGAGAGTCGACGATGAGCCCCGAACGTCAGCGTGACACGGTCAGACGGTGCAGCCAGGCACGGTCAGACGGTGCAGCCAGGCACCTGGCTCTGATGTGGTGTTCTCTTGAGTACTTGCTTGAGGCACCCGATCGGGGATCGAGTGTGGCCGCGGTGGCCAGCTTGCGCCTCACTGCAACTTGTGAAACGGTGCAACCAGTCGCTCTGAGGCACCCAGAACGTCTTGAGACGTCTCGGGTGGGGCATTGAAGCCAGCTCTATGCCTACGGACAAGGAAACACCAAAAACGAATGGACGATGAGGATGAGATTAGACTGGTCATGTCCAGGCCAGGTTTTGTTCTCGCTCGCTTTCGCGGTGCGGACCTTCCGGGCCGTTCCTGCACTCTGTCTTCCGCTGCTAATAAAATCCGCACACCTGTGCTTGTGCTTGTCACTCTCGTCCACCGCTCCTCCCTGCTTGCCGCGCGCCGTATGGTTGGAGACAGAAGGGGAAGCCAGCAAGCTGCTGATCTTGCTTTGTTTACCTGGACGGATGGAGCGGCAAACCTGTCGTTTGGATTATTATTGGTCTTCAAAGAAACAAGTTTCCTTTCCTACAAGAACTTTACTCGGGGGGGGGGGGGGTCGAATACAGGAGGTACCTTGAATAGAAGAGGTACCTTGAATACAAGAGGCATTTTGGAAATCTGGAAAAAAGTTGAATGTTTTCTTGATCCGCATAGCCGACTTTTTATGACGGCTTTCTGATCGCGATGAGCTCCGATGAAGAGAACCGTGAAAAGTAGACCCGGGGACCAAAAGTTATGTGCGTGGTTCGCAGGTCTTACCATATGCGGGGCACCGGGCATGGAGAAGCCACAGATTTTCATTGGGAAGGACGGGAATCGACCCACTGGTTGGGGACATTTCTTTGCTGTCCCATGTAGCAGACCTTTTTCGGCGAATTTGTGCTCACGCTCAGCTCGACGAGGAGAACCGTGGAAAATTGACCCGGGGACCACAAATTACGTGCGTCTTTCAAGAAGAAGGGAGTTCCCGCGGGTTCCGGGTTTGCGGTACTTTTTTCCGTTTCTTTTTCGGAGAATTGCAGGATCGGCACGCCGAATACAAGAGGTACCTCTTGTATTCGACCCCCCCCCCAGCAACTTTAAAGAAGAAGAAAGAAGAAAAGAAAAAGGCCGCTCCGGGTCCAGGAACGTGACGGTCAACCACAGCTTGCAAGGCTTGAGTCGGAGGCAGCACAGTGCCACAACCCCGTCCGCTCTGCCCTGTGGCTGACGTCTCGACGAGCTTGTGTTCAGCGCAAGCGCCAAGCCCCAAGGTGCGCCACGCCTTGATGCTTTAGTTTGGGAAGTCGGTAGCCACTTGACCCGTAGGCCTGTGGCTCTGCAGTACCGCCGAACACGTGAAGCTTGGCTCCCGTGTAGCAGGCTTTCCCTGGTACCTCAGCAACTTTAAAAAAATTCTAATCCACAAATAACGCTAAAAAAAGAAAAAGATAACAAGGAACGTCGAAAGACTCCAGACTGTCGGTTGATTGTCGGCAACACAACAGGCCTCGTGTGGTCCTAAAATTATCTCTCCGGGCACCGTCCCATGTGAACAAAGGCCGCACGCAGATGTGGGCCCGCACTTTTTTTGTTGTTGTTTTAGCCCTCCTCTGTCGTTGTCTCCCCCATGTCAGTTCTCCTGCCATTCCAACTATTAGTCCCCATGTTCACAGTGCTCTACGGAGTTTACTTCGCAGATTGCCACCGTAAACGGCAAAAAACCCGTTTTCACGTTTCTTCGAATACTTGCGCTTGTGCTGCTGTTTCCGGGTCGACGGGGAAGAAGCCAGGCAAGCGTAGAGTTGTTCGCGGCCTGCCGTGATCGCTTCGAACCTCGTATGCGGGCTTCGAGGACTCCTGCAGGGGTCGCTTCCGGCCCCTGGATTGTTCGCGATTCAAGTAGAGGGATGCCGTTTAGAATGAGCATGAATGACATCACCACATGCCCGAAAGACATGGAGGGAAAAACCAATCGGTTATGTGCCAATGAAGAACAGGGGCCTATATACGAATAGCAAACTTGGGCCGTCTCCCAAGTTTACTGTTTACCCGAAAAAAACTTGGGCAGGCGGGAAAACAAGTAGAGGGATGCCGTTTAGAATGAGTATAAATGACATCACCACATGCCCGAAAGACATGGAGGGAAAAACCAATCGGTTATGTGCCAATGAAGAACAGGGGCCTATATACGAATAGCAAACTTGGGCCGTCTCCCAAGTTTACTGTTTACCCGAAAAAAAACTTGGGCAGGCGGGAAAAAAAAAAAAAAAAAAAAAGAAAAAGAAAAGACGTTAACCCAAACAACTTCCGCCGGTAGAGAAATCTTGCCTAAAGGAATCAACTGCCTTCGGGTAGGCTAGTCTGACACTAGTTGTCGTCGGGAAAAAAAAAAAAAAACTTAGTGTCACTGCATCGCGGGTTTTTTTACCTGGTCGGACCTGCTCGCTAGCAGGCCAGCCCAGGTCGCAGTGAGACTGGCGTTCACTGTGTGCTGAAGAAGCATTTTTTTGGACTACCGCTCCGGAAGCAACCGGATACCGGCAGCCCCGCTGTATCAACATGGCTTGTACAGTGTCCCGCGCTCCAAAAAAAAAATGATAATCTTCTGAACAGGCAGTTCTTTTTTTGGGTGTTGGCCAGGGTCAGTCAGGGCACCAAAGCGGGCGAGATTCGATGACACACTCGCTGGGGTTAGCCAAAACTTAGTCCAAATGCAGAACCTGCTGGGCATGCTCGAGCGCGCCCAGGAAGGAGGAGAAGTGTCAGCAGCTCAAGTCGAAAGCGCAACATCAGCCAATATTAGGGTTATTGCACCTACGACTGCCACTCTAGCCGACTTCATGAACCAACAACTCGCTCCCAGAGGATTCGCATACCAATCGACGCATGCAGGAACTATGTGCGGGAATTATGCAACATCGCAGAGAAGTCTAGATTACGTAGACCTCTGTCTCCGTGGTGTCTTGTATTGACCGGAGCAGGTGCTGGCGCCAGGAAAATAGTTCGGGGCTAACGTTCTCAGTTTACCCGATCTTCTTGCCGCAGCGCGTTCTGACTGCCAAGTTGGCACCTGGCCGGGCGAGCATGACACAGCAGTGTCCAACGTGAGACGAGAAGCATCGGAAACTTCTGCCAAAAGGCAACATTCCAACTACTCCCAACTTTCCCGCCAAATCTCTCCGACCCATATAAGTCCCTGATGAAGAAGAAAGAAGAAAAAAAAAAATAAACAGGCCGCTCCTGGTCCAGGAACGTGACGGCCAACCACAACTTGCAAAGCTTGAGTCGGAGGCAGCACAGTGCCACAACCCCGTCCGCTCTGCCCTGTGGCTGACCGTCTCGACGAGCTTGTGTTCAGCGCAAGCGCCAAGCCTCAAGGTGCGCCACGCCTTGATGCTTTAGTTTGGCAAATCGGTAGCCACTTGACCCGTAGGCCTGTGGCTCTGCAGTACCGCCGAACACGTGAAGCTTGGTTCCCGTGTAGCAGGCTCTCCTTCCTGGTACCTAAAAGTTGCAAGCATTGTTCACGTGCCAATGAATAATGCAAAAGCCACGACGAAGAGGTCGGCTGTCCAGGCTGTCTGGTCAGTCCGGGCTGGTCTGGTCTGCCCAGGCTGGTCGGACTGACTGGTCTGGCCAGGTTCTGTGGTCAACAAATTTTGTTCCCTTATATCCCAATGGGACAACAAATTTTGTTCCCTTATAGCCCAATGGGACAACAAATTTTGTTCCCTCATATTCCAATGGGAAAGCAAATTTTGTTCCCTTATATCCCAATGGGACAACAAATTTTGTTCCCTTATATCCCAATGGGACAACAAATGCGTTGTTCCCTTATATTCCAATGGGACAACAAATTTTGTTCCCTTATATCCCAATGGGACAACAAATGTGTTGTTCCCTGATATCCCAGCCAAGTCTGCACACCGGCCCCAGAAAGCCCGTAGAGATGGCTCTCAAGGCGTTCCAACAAAGGTAGCAGGTATAGGAATCATACATGTACGCCTATATATATTTAGCCTATATTCGATTATTTTCGCGTTTTTCCCAAAAAATAATAAAAATATAGGCGAAATATAGGCTCATATAGGCGAAATATAGGCTAAATATAGGCTAAATATGGGCTACATATAGGCTAAATATAGGCATATAGGCGAAAGAAATTGCGCATTATTTTTGTGCAATATTTTATTCGAAAATATTCCTGGTCACCATCTGGAGAGTCGTGCAGAAACGCGCTGTTTTGTGCGGAATTCGTGCGCAAACCCGATGATCCGGTAGCCAACGAGCTGAAAGTGTTCACTTCGTGTACACTTCGGCCGTGGGTGTCTCCGCTGGCTCTTTGTGTCCTTTCGTCTTTGCATGCTGCTGCTGTTGTAATCCGCTGAAGTCGGCTCTGGGTGGTAAGGAGGCGCACCACTCATCGTAAACCACCGTATCGCTCGGCAGTCAGCCCCGTTTCTGACACCAGTTTCTCAAGTCGGGCGAGGCAACTGCTGCACTTGCCAGGTAGACCGATGCAGCGGCGGCCACTCCACCGTGCTAGATGGCATGTCAGCCGCGTGAGTCGTGCTTCTTACCTGGAGGCGTTTTTGACTGTCGTCGTCGGCTTGTCGTTTGTCGGGTTTGCGTCTACGCCGAGCTGCGCTGCAGGCAAGGTCAGCGCGAAAGCATTGCCTTTCGGCTTGTGTTTGCTGCCCTTGGGCGACCTCATTTGCGCTTTGGCGCTGGCTTCTTTTCGGACGGCTTTCTGTCTTCGCTGGTATCTCGGCTTCGGGCTCTTCGTTGCCAGACTCGGTCGTACGGACGAGGCGTCAGAAACGGCCAGCTTTCTCTTGACCATTCTTTTCCCGTTCTGAAAGAATAAGAAAGGAACCCAACACGTGGATAAGTGTTGGCAGTCGTGTTTTCACACTCATGCAAACTAGACCACCGTCGACCAACCTCTTGTCGACCCCACACTCGATGCGAAGATGTCCTGTTCTTGGTGAACGTGCTCTAAACGCGGACAATTGCTGTTTCGGCGGCATGACACGGCCTCTGTTGTGCACGAAGGCGAAGCAAACATGGACCCAGCTATGCGTACATTCTCCAATCTGCCTTCATCACACACAAGCAAAAGCA
The DNA here is from genome assembly GCA_030068145.1 of Diplonema papillatum. NCBI lineage: Eukaryota > Euglenozoa > Diplonemea > Diplonemida > Diplonemidae > Diplonema > Diplonema papillatum. The sequence continues at coordinate 92,034 of JAPJBO010000208.1, read as the reverse complement.
TGTAGTCAAGGTCGAACCTAACTACGTGACCTTGGGTCACTGTTTTTTCGCGAGAACATGTTCCAGCAGCCTTTCTCAGCTTCTGACAGCACAGAGCCGCGTTCCTGCACGAGAAAACAGCCAGGGAAGTCAACAGGAAAATATTAATAAATAGCTATTTATTCACTGTGATTAATAGAGGAAAAAGGCACTCGAGTTTTTTATTTTTTGGCCACGAGTGCCGGGAGGCACGAGTGGCCAAAAAATGAAAAACGAGAGTGCCTTTTTCCTCTATTCAGTGGAAAACATAACTTTTTTGCATCGGTCACAAAATTGAGTCACTCCCCAGCCATTTCTTACGCGCTGAAATATGGCCTCATGCAAAAAAAGCCGTGAGAAAACCTTTTTGCCCCGAATCGTCCGTTACAAAAAACCTGACACCACGAGCATCTAAGGTGACAGACCACTATGCCGATAAGGGAGCGCGCAGAATTTTTGAGCAGTTCGAGTCGACTTCGAGCTCATCCGGAGTCCTAGACGCCAGCAAAGCGCAGAAACAGAGCTGGCTGGAGTGCCTCAGAGTCGAGAGATGAACCTCTGTGCCTGAGGTCCCTCAGGCTTTGCCTTCTGCAGAGAATTCCTTGCCCCGTTTGGTGCAGTTCCCTTCAGGAAACCCCCGTCTGCTGTGAATTCCTGCAACAATTCGTTCTCGTACATTTGTGAACGTGCAAATATCACCATTGGCGTTCCGTCTGCACCGATGGCAGCGCCAAAGATGGCAGCAAAGGCAGCACCAAAGCGTTCTAACAAGTAGCTCTCAGAGGACCACCTCGCACCGCTCTTTCTCCTTCTCTTTCGTCATCAGCACAGCATTCCTCGTGTGTTCCGACTCACTTTCGGTTGTGCATCAGTCATTTACTTGGTTGGCGGCCATTTTTATTCACTTTTGAGCCATTTATGTGCATCACACATCCTCATTTTTTTGTGCTGTCCCATATTTTTGGAGCCGTGACATAATGAGCGTTTGCGTGACAGAATGAGCGTTTGCGTGACATAATGAGCGTTTGCGTGACATAATGGAGTGAAGAAATTTTGTGACCCATGCAAAAAATATTATATAGGCGTACATGTATGAGGAATGGTGCATCAAACAGTTTTTTTAGCGTTATTTATCGAATAATAACACAGGTGTTATTATTCGACCCCCCTTACCGACCGTTTCCTGAACAATCCTTCACTAAATCTGCGGTTAAATAACCTGGCCTCAGTGGTGCAAGCACCACGCGCTCTTCAAACCCAAGAAACATTTTCTCCCCTTAGAGGTGCACACAACACCGCGGTGCAAAAACACAGGGGGCTAGTCCCTCAAGGTTTCTTCCCCACTTTGGGAGCCGTACACTCCCCTCTTTACAACTTTCTATTTTCTATTTTGCATCCCTTTCCTAGACGACATCTTCCTCGAAGAAGACTTGATGCTAGCATCAACCATGCATGAGAGGCAGTGCTCTGCCTGAACATTAAACTAAGATCCCCCCCCCCGAGCACATATCCATTCCAAGCACGTTCTTGCAGTCCCCCCATTCCAGTAGGGTACTTCGCGTAACGCGACTTGCTGCCCTCAGCACGCAGGATAACTTCCTCGCACTCTTTTCCCTTTTGGTGCTTCAACCATTGGTGCTGCACACGGCAACCCCATGTCCACTGTGCTCTGCGGAGTTTACTTCGCAGATTGCCACCGTAAAAAGAAGACAAGTCAGTGCTGCCTAGCGAGTCGCAGTCACAATCAGGGCGAGTGCCCTGAGTTTTTTAACTGATTGCTCAGACACGGTTGTAGGGGCCTTCTCCCCGTGACGGATTCGCCTGTGCTCTAGTAGCACGGGTGGTCTTGGCTGTGACGAGCTACGAACAGCCGCCTGACAAACCAGACTCACACCGCAGTCCTGTCTGCAGACACTCAGGTTCCACGCTGATGATGGTCCGCCTTATGTGTCCGTGGCTTAAAGGACCGAAACACGGCGCAGACGGGACCAGTGCGGCGTTGAGCACATATCCATTCCAAGCACGTTCTTGCAATCCCCCCCCCCCCCCCCCCCGAGGGCCTCCCCCTGTCGGAAGAACACGAAGCAACCAAAAGTTACAAATTCTGAGGCTTCTCCTCTCCTCTTTTTCTTCGTAATGTGCCCGTTTTGAACACGTCTTCTCTGAATGCGAGATGGCGCGAGTGATGAAGGCGGCCACAGAGCGCCTCGGAGCAGTCGGACAGAGGGATTGCCAGTGCAACTTCCTACAGGGAGTCTTAGAGGAACCGAGAAAAAGGGCCACAAAACAGGGCACGACTAGCACCCAGCGCTGGGAAAATGGAGGAATGCCGAGCAGTCGGACAGAGGGATTGCCAGTGCAACTTCCTACAGGGAGTCTTAGAGGAACCGAGAAAAAGGGCCACAAAACAGGGCACGACTAGCACCCAGCGCTGGGAAAATGGAGGAATGCCGAGCAGTCGGACAGAGGGATTGCCAGTGCAACTTCCTATAGGGAGTCTTAGAGGAACCGAGAAAAAGGGCCACAAAACAGGGCACGACTAGCACCCAGCGCTGGGAAAATGGAGGAATGCCGAGCAGTCGGACAGAGGGATTGCCAGTGCAGCTTCCTATAGGGAGTCTCAGAGGAACTGAAAAAAAGGGCCACCAAACAGGGCATGACTAGCACCCAGCGCTGGGAAAGTGGAGGAATGCCGAGCAGTCGGACAGAGGGATTGCCAGTGCAGCTTCCTATAGGGAGTCTCAGAGGAACTGAAAAAAAGGGCCACCAAACAGGGCATGACTAGTACCCAGCGCTGGGAAAGTGGAGGAATGCCGAGCAGTCGGACAGAGGGATTGCCAGTGCAACTTCCTATAGGGAGTCTTAGAGGAACCGAAAAAAAGGGCCACAAAACAGGGCATGACTAGCACCCAGCGCTGGGAAAGTGGAGGAATGCCGAGCAGTCGGACAGAGGGATTGCCAGTGCAACTTCCTATAGGGAGTCTTAGAGGAACCGAAAAAAAGGGCCACAAAACAGGGCATGACTAGCACCCAGCGCTGGGAAAGTGGAGGAATGCCGAGCAGTCGGACAGAGGGATTGCCAGTGTAACTTCCTATAGGGAGTCTTAGAGGAACCGAAAAAAAGGGTCACAAAACAGGGCATGACTAGCACCCAGCGCTGGGAAAGTGGAGGAATGCCGAGCAGTCGGACAGAGGGATTGCCAGTGCAACTTCCTATAGGGAGTCTTAGAGGAACCGAGAAAAAGGGCCACAAAACAGGGCACGACTAGCACCCAGCGCTGGGAAAATGGAGGAATGCCGAGCAGTCGGACAGAGGGATTGCCAGTGCAGCTTCCTATAGGGAGTCTCAGAGGAACTGAAAAAAAGGGCCACCAAACAGGGCATGACTAGTACCCAGCGCTGGGAAAGTGGAGGAATGCCGAGCAGTCGGACAGAGGGATTGCCAGTGCAACTTCCTATAGGGAGTCTTAGAGGAACCGAAAAAAAGGGCCACAAAACAGGGCATGACTAGCACCCAGCGCTGGGAAAGTGGAGGAATGCCGAGCAGTCGGACAGAGGGATTGCCAGTGCAACTTCCTATAGGGAGTCTTAGAGGAACCGAGAAAAAGGGCCACAAAACAGGGCACGACTAGCACCCAGCGCTGGGAAAATGGAGGAATGCCGAGCAGTCGGACAGAGGGATTGCCAGTGCAGCTTCCTATAGGGAGTCTCAGAGGAACTGAAAAAAAGGGCCACCAAACAGGGCATGACTAGTACCCAGCGCTGGGAAAGTGGAGGAATGCCGAGCAGTCGGACAGAGGGATTGCCAGTGCAACTTCCTATAGGGAGTCTTAGAGGAACCGAAAAAAAGGGCCACAAAACAGGGCATGACTAGCACCCAGCGCTGGGAAAGTGGAGGAATGCCGAGCAGTCGGACAGAGGGATTGCCAGTGCAACTTCCTATAGGGAGTCTTAGAGGAACCGAGAAAAAGGGCCACAAAACAGGGCACGACTAGCACCCAGCGCTGGGAAAATGGAGGAATGCCGAGCAGTCGGACAGAGGGATTGCCAGTGCAGCTTCCTATAGGGAGTCTCAGAGGAACTGAAAAAAAGGGCCACCAAACAGGGCATGACTAGTACCCAGCGCTGGGAAAGTGGAGGAATGCCGAGCAGTCGGACAGAGGGATTGCCAGTGCAACTTCCTATAGGGAGTCTTAGAGGAACCGAAAAAAAGGGCCACAAAACAGGGCATGACTAGCACCCAGCGCTGGGAAAGTGGAGGAATGCCGAGCAGTCGGACAGAGGGATTGCCAGTGTAACTTCCTATAGGGAGTCTTAGAGGAACCGAAAAAAAGGGTCACAAAACAGGGCATGACTAGCACCCAGCGCTGGGAAAGTGGAGGAATGCCGAGCAGTCGGACAGAGGGATTGCCAGTGCAACTTCCTATAGGGAGTCTTAGAGGAACCGAAAAAAAGGGCCACAAAACAGGGCATGACTAGCACCCAGCGCTGGGAAAGTGGAGGAATGCCGAGCAGTCGGACAGAGGGATTGCCAGTGCAACTTCCTATAGGGAGTCTTAGAGGAACCGAAAAAAAGGGTCACAAAACAGGGCATGACTAGCACCCAGCGCTGGGAAAGTGGAGGAATGCCGAGCAGTCGGACAGAGGGATTGCCAGTGCAACTTCCTATAGGGAGTCTTAGAGGAACCGAAAAAAAGGGCCACAAAACAGGGCATGACTAGCACCCAGCGCTGGGAAAGTGGAGGAATGCCGAGCAGTCGGACAGAGGGATTGCCAGTGTAACTTCCTATAGGGAGTCTTAGAGGAACCGAAAAAAAGGGCCACAAAACAGGGCATGACTAGCACCCAGCGCTGGGAAAGTGGAGGAATGCCGAGCAGTCGGACAGAGGGATTGCCAGTGCAACTTCCTATAGGGAGTCTTAGAGGAACCGAAAAAAAGGGCCACAAAACAGGGCATGACTAGCACCCAGCGCTGGGAAAGTGGAGGAATGCCGAGCAGTCGGACAGAGGGATTGCCAGTGCAACTTCCTATAGGGAGTCTCAGAGGAACCGAAAAAAAGGGTCACAAAACAGGGCATGACTAGCACCCAGCGCTGGGAAAGTGGAGGAATGCCGAGCAGTCGGACAGAGGGATTGCCAGTGTAACTTCCTATAGAGGAACCGAGAAAAAAGGCCACAAAACAGTGCCCGACTAGCACCCAGCGCTGGGGAAGCGGAAGAGGAATGCAACTTCCTATGGGAGTCCTGGAGGGGACTTTAAAATCCCGGTGTCAGACACCGGTGTGTCAAGAATAGAGGGGAAGGCGCAGGTATTTTGGCTGAGTATCTTTTCCGTATTGGGGCTATCACATTATTTGCTCATTCTGTTCAGTGTCCACCGTGGCAGGCAATGCAGGGGCATTGTGCAGGACGAAAACCTGCTGCAGCCGGTGAAGAGCCAACGTGTTTCCGTCCATCTGTTCAGCTGTAAGTGCGGCCGTCAAAATTTCCGCGCCTGATGCGGCGCAAGTTTAGTTGACACGTCAGCCAACCTAGTTGTGACGAGCTACCCCACCGCCCCTCTGCTTTGATCCGTAAGTGCGACCGTTTAAAAGTTTCCGCGCCTGCGGCGCAGGCTCCTTTAGGAAACACAAAACCGCCACAAGAAGAGTTGCTGAGTCGGTGTTCCGGAGTTTAACGCTGGTTCAATCGTGCACCAGCGAGTGAGGCGGCACACGCACGCAGAAGCCAAAAGGTGGCTCACCACCACAAAATATATCGCTGCGCAGGTCTCCCCCCACCTGAAGCGTCAACACAGCCTACAGTGCGGGTCGGGGCTACAGTAAGGTTGGGAGGCTCCTTGCCCAGTGGGGCTTCGGAGTCCGACACAGCATGGACTGCTTTTCCTCCGTCTCAGCACCGTGAGTCCGGCCTGTTTTAAACTGGATCCGTAACTTCGGGAAAAGGATTGGCTCTGAGGACACATGCGGGATTGTCAGTGCGGGTTTAGGTCTGGGCTCAGATTGAAGGTGCTGTGAGTGGCGCTCTCGGGTGTTACCCGCGGCTCCTGATGTCTTCCAGGCCTTCTTGCATGTTGTGCCCGCTATGAAGTGTCAGCTTGGAACTGTTACGAACAAGAGGAATCCAACTGGTTAGTTCGTGCAGACTCTAAGTCTCTGAGTCTTGAACTGAGTCTCTGAACCAGCAGAACACAATAAGGTCCACCGGAGACATTGCAGTACCGACGTTCTTACCCAGAAATACGCCAGCTGTACACTTTGGGGCTGTTGAATTTCTCGGATCCCCCAGGTCCGTAGCTGGGGAGGACACAGCTCATGCACACTCTTTGAGAGCCTTCACAGTGGCACCATTCACCACAGTGCATAGAGCACACGTCTTGATGCTAGGGGTCAATGGATCTTCCATGAGAGCGACTGACGATTTCCAGAAGTCGTCTAGTCTCGTGAGGTTCGCTTGAAAGGCATGGATTGATTTTTGGAAAAACAGGGTTTATCCCAGCCTTCTGAATACCAGCAGTACGCTGATGCCCTGCAAACTGAGCTACCTTGCAACACGAAGTCGAAGAAGAATACATAACATCCTGCTGCTCACAGAACGAAAGGAGCCCTCGCTGCCATTTAACACCAATACCATCACGTGTCGGTAGAAGAGGAATCGGAAAAGTATGGCTGCCATCGATTATATCTACGATACTTACACATCAGGAGCCACGGGCCTGATCCTTGCAAGCTATCAGGGACACACAGAGGTCGTCGAGCGACTTCTGCGGACCAGCGGAGTTCAGGTTGCTGTCGATGCAACTAATAGTAGCGGCCTCACTGCACTCCTTGTGACCTGTGAAGAAAGCATCGTGAAAGCTCTGTTGGCGGCCGGTGCCAACGTGAATGCTGCAGACAACGACGGTCAAACTGCACTCATTTGGGCCAGTCTGAAAGGCGAAGGCAGCATCGTAAAATATTTGCTCGCGGCCGGTGCTGACGTGAATGCTGCAGACAGCTCCGGTACCACGGCACTCCTTTATGCCAGTCAGGAAGGCCAAGCTAGCATCGTACCATATTTGCTGACGGCCGGTGCCAACGTGAATTCTGCAGACCATTACGGTGGCACTGCAATCATGGCGGCCAGTTGTTCTGGCGAAGGCAGCATCGTAAGAGATTTGCTGGCAGCCGGCGCCAACGTGAATGCTGCAAACTACGGCGGCCGCACTGCACTCATTGCGGCCAGTCAGAAGGGCGAAGGTAGCATCGTAAAAGATTTGCTGGCCGGTAGCCCGGTATCCTCCAGCGGGTCGTTGAAGGAGTGGTGAACGCCCTCTCCCCGCCCCGCCAGCGCCTGCGCGTGTCTGGGGAGGACGAAGAGATGGCGGGGGGACCGGCCATCGATGCGACCGCGGGCGGGCAGGAGCAGGGCGGCCACCGTCACTCCTTCGACACGAGCCGCGTGAGCAAACCGAAAAACGGCTTCACTTGCGCCATCTGCAAGGAGGAGAAGCTGCCGAAGCAGGTGCGGAGGGCGTGCAAAGGCTGTGACATCTTCGCATGCCAACTGTGCAGCAAGTGTTGACTGCCATCGCACCACGACGCCAGTGCCGGCGGGGATGCCGCCAATCTGCGCCTTCTGAGGTGCGGGGACGTCCACCCCAACCCAGGGCCGGCCCGCGCCGTCTGCCTCGCGACCCTCAGCGGGGCCTCGTTCCCACTGTTCCTGGCCGCCCAAGGGGACCGGTGCCGGCACCATGGGCACGCCCCCTGCTCTCCACGACGGCGGGCTCGCCCCCTGCCGCCCCTCTGTCCGGCTCCTCGCCTGGCGATTCGCCGCCGCACTGACGGTGACGGATTTCGCCGCGAGGCCAAGGGCCCCCGACGTCGTCGCACTTTGCGCTTGTTGATCTTCCTCTTGCTGCCTTCGCGCCACAGTGCCCGTACCGCGAGCGGTACCGCCAGGCTCCGTCTGAGAAGGTGCGGGGATGTGCACCCCAACCCGGGGCCCGCTCCGACGATCTCTCTTGCGGTGATCAACACCACCGCCTTCCCGAACCACGTTGATGAGGTGCGTAGCCTCATCCCTGCGGACGTCATCGGCATCCTGGAGACGGCGATGTCGAAGAAGCAGCAGGGCGAGATGTCGAGGTACCTGGCGGAACCATGCCCCGCCGACTCTGGAAGATGGGGATCGCTGTGGGGGCCCCCGCGACCTCCCAGGGGTGGTAACCCCAACTTCGGAACGATGGGCGGAGGTATTGGCGCCATCAACCGGCGGCCGGGGGTCGTACATGCGGTGCACAACGGCGCCATCGCGGGATCATCCGAACGGGTCCTGCACATGATGGTGGCGCTAGGAGCAGGAAAGACTTTCCTACACTGCTTCGTGGTGTACGCCCCCTGCGGCCCGAATACGATGGCAGCCAGGGAACGCCTGCTCCAGGCGGTCCTCTTCGACGCGCAGGCAATGGTGGGAGGGGCCCCGGCTGTCGTCCTCGGGGACCTGAACACGGACACGGACAGGTCTCCGGCGCTGCGGAGCGCGCTCGGCAATGGCTGGGTCGATGCCGCGCAACTGCAGGCGCAGCACGACGGCGCGGTGCGGCCTCCTCCGACTTATACGACGTCGAAGGCGGAGACGCGCATCGACTATGCGCTGATGAACAGGTCTGCGGCCCTTGCATTTGCCGGGTGCAGCACCTTCAATGTTGGTAGCGTCGGTAGCCACCGCTGCGTCTGCGTGCAGCTGTCGCTACCGGCGTTCAACCAAATGACGCTGCGTTACTCCGTGCCACGTGCGCTCCCTCCGGTGAGCAAGCCCGACGCCCCTGTGCCTTCGCTGGAGGCGTTCGAGGGGGCACTGGCAGACGGGGACGTAGAGCTGGCTTGGGGTGAGCTTTCGGCGGCATGCGAGCAGCATCTCCTCGACAGGTGCGATGTGCCGGCGGCAAAGGCACGCCCGTATGTAGGCCGTGGCCTCGCGAGGGAGCCGAGGCGGGTCCGGGCGGTTGCCCGGAGCTGCCCGGGGAAGGGCGTTACGTGCGAGGCCGAGCTGAAATACGGCAAGGCCATCACACGGCTGATGCACTACGTGCACGCACGAAGCCGCCTGGAGGTGTCCGGGCCGTTCGTCGTGCCGCAGGATCTGCGCGCTTGTTGGGCGCGGTGCATCCCGGTGCTGACGTGTGAAGGGGAACCTCCGCCGCCGGCTGAACCTCCGCCTGCCGAGGCCGCCCGGGCTATGCTGCATCGAGTCAGAGCCCGGAGCGCCCAGCACAATGCGGCGGCCAGGCAGAGCCGCGAACGGCAAGCCCGCCAGGGGCTCCGAGAGAGGTATGCCACGGACCGCAGATCGCTGGTTTCCATGCTGAGGGGTGACACCAAGCCCTCGGCGGACACTCTCAGAGCTGATGGCGGCCGCCTTACGGCGAACCTCGACGAGATGGATGATGTCCTCCAGCAAGCTTGGGGCCCCATCCTGAGGCTGTACTCGCCGGAGACCCCCGAGCCCAGCTACGACGACTTCGCCAAGGCCTTTGGGGAGCACGTCCAACACCGGCCGATGCAAGTCACCGACATCACTGGTGAGGAGCTGCGAACCATCCTTCGAGAGAGGAAGAAGAAGTCCTCGGCGTGCGGTGTGGACGGGTGGCGCATGGACGAGCTGAAAGCCCTGCCCGTCCCACTGATGGACGCCTTCGCCAGCTTCTTCAACCTGGTTGAAAAGGAGGGGCGGTGGCCAGAAGGGCTGCTGACGGCGTTGGTGTCGCTCATTCCAAAGAGCGAGGATCCATCGCCCACCAACATGCGGCCCATCACGGTCACCAGCTGCGTGTACCGCCTTTGGGCGTGCCGCAGGCTGCGTGACATCATGGCGTGGCAGGAGGAGTGGGCGCTCCCCACCCAGCATGGCTTCCGGACGGGACACCGCTGCGACGACGCCCTCATGGAGATGGCGACGCTCGTCGAGGAGACGCTGCTCGACGAGACGAAGTCGCTCGTCGTCCTGGCCTTGGACTTTGCCAAGTGCTTCGACAGGGTGCCGCAAGGGATTGTTCTGCGACTTGCGGAGGAGATGGGGCTGGACGCCCGCATCCACAAGCCGTTGCAGGCGATGTACCGCGGGCTGAAGCGGCGGTTCAAGCTGCCGCTAGGCGTTGGGGCCTACTTTGAGGTCACCAACGGCATCCTGCAGGGCTGCCCGATCTCGGTCATTCTGATCAACGCGCTGTTGTCAGTGATGCTGAGGGCGGTGCCGGTGGCGTCGGAGTCGTACGCCGACGACGCCACACTGCACGCGTCCAACGAGCCCGCTGTGCAGAAGGCGGTCGACGTTGTGAGCCGGTTCTGCGACGTTACGGGCATGCGCCTGAACGTGAAGAAGACGGTAGCGCTCGGGATCCTCGAAGGCAAGACGCAGCAACGCATGCAGCGCCCCTACCGGTCCACGCTGCACATTGGCGAGGGCGACGGCAAGGAGGTCTTCCCCACCGTGTCGTCCACGAAGGTGCTGAGTGGCAGGTTGAACACCTCGACCAAGAGGTGCGACCGCACCAACGACGCACGGCTGGAGGCCCAGAGTGGGCTGATGGACGCGTTAGGTCTGTCGCCACTCCCCTTCGACGAGCGGTGCGAGATCGCGAGCTCCAGCACGCTGGGCAGCGCACTGTCTGGGTGTCAGTACACACCCTTCACGAAAGCGGGCCTGAAGAGTCTCCGCACGAGGATTGCGCGAGGGGTCTTTGGGCCGGTAAACAGGGGCACCTCCCGGAGCGTTTCCGCGGTGCTGACCGTCCTGGCGAAGGGCCACCGGGTCGACCCCGTGCTGGCGCGCCCTTACTGGGTGCTATGCTCACTGCTGGACTCGTGCGAGCGGTTGCCGAACGTGCGCGAACGCATGAAGCGCATCTGCCGGCTGTATGGCGAACGGGGCGGGATGCTCGGACGGGGTTTGGGTCCCGTCGGTATCGCGATCACCGACGGGCTCCCCCCGGTCGGGGCCGAATACGACGGGTTTGACCTCGGCACCATGAAAGTGCAAGGGCGGGTCCTGCTGGACATGCGACGGGCCGAGCGGCACCATGTGTTGCGGGGGCAGCTGCGACAGTCCGCCTGGACGCAGCTTGCTGCGGAGCGCCCGTCCTTTGACGGGGTGCAGCACGGTGTAGACTACGTGCGCACCAACGAGGAACGCCGCCGAGCGACGGCGAGTGCTGCGCTGCGGAAGGCCCTCACGACCATCCTGGCCGGCGGCGTCTACTACGCAACGCGCTGGGGGCGCGGCGCCGGCAACGGAGACCGCCGGGGCGACTCCGGCGACGGCGGTGACGGTTCGGCCGCGTCCCCCGCCTCCTCCTCCTCCTCTGCTGAAGGGTCCTCCGGGCCCTCCTCCGGCGGCGAAGACGATCGGACCGCATCAGCTGATGCTTTCGACGAGGTGACCTCGAGCAGCGAAAGCGCTCCCCGGGCCCGTGGCCGTGACTGCCCCGACTGCGAGCTGCGGGTCCCCGACACCGCGGAGCACCTGTGGTGGGCATGCCCCGCGTACGGCAACATCCGGAGAATGGACTGCTTCGCGGCCCTCATACGGGCTGACCGCTCGCGCTGGCCCTCCTGCACCCGGGTGCACGGTGTCATCACCGTGGGACTGGATATTGATGCCACGGCCCTGCATCGCATGATGGGAACGATCCTTGCAGCCAGGACTGAGGCGAGCCTTGCGCGCTGGAAGTCCGCGCCGGTGACCCACGCCTGGGTGCTCGCCGCCTCCACACAGGCGACCGCCCACAGATTTCGGTACAACGACCTACCGGATGCGCCGCGGAAATGGAACTTTGGCGCCCCGATGATGCGCGCTCTGAAGGGCTGGTTGGCGGCGCTGCGGTGGACCACCTTTGAAGGGGTCTCCAATATCGAGCTCGCTCTGGACTTCGAGCTGTTCACAGGGATGGATGTCAAGCACTGCCCCAAGAGGCCGAAGGTTCAGCGCCCCGCTGGCCCCGTATCGGTGGCCGAACGGGGTCAGCGGCTAGGAGCGATGCTCGCAGTGCTGTGCCGCCTGTGCGAGACTCTGAAGCTGCCCTCGCCGCTGCCGACGGCGAGACTGGAGAGGGTGAAGAGCCTCCACACGCTCGGTGTGCCGCGGGTGATTGGCGGGCTGCAAGTACGTCCCGTCTTCGCGGCGGGCGCGGAAACGGCGGCTGTCCTGGAGGCCTGTGCCACGCGTGCCCTGCCCGTCGGTGGGCTGACAAGCCAAGTGTGGGGTAGGGACGTGTTCCCGCAGTACGACTCGGCTCTACGCGCTGAGCGCGCTCAGCAGTGGGAGGTGCGGAGGCCGGTGCTGACACGCTCTGCGCACCCAGTGCTGGTGCCCGCGTCGCAGGCCATGACGCGAGGGCGTTTTCAGGTCTGCGACAAGTGCGCGAAGAAGAAGTGTCCGTTGTGCGCCTCGAGCTCACAGCGCACGCCGGAGCAGTGTTGCCGGGACCACCACGAGCCCGGTGACGGTGTCCTCACGCAATGCTGCGGAGCGCACCACCTGACGCGTTGCGGCGGCTGCGCCAATGCCTCCGTGTGCTGCCGGAGTGGCCACCACCGGGCGGGAGACCGGCCGGACGACGCCGACGACGAGAACGAGGCACCTGCACCTCCGGCGGGACCTCAACCGGCACCGGCAGCGCCCCGACGCGGGCTCCGACGCAAACGCGGGGAGACGAGCGAGGAATCCTCCGGCTCCGGCCAGGGAGACTCACCAACGATCGATCGCGCTGCGCCGCTGCGGCGGCGTGCTGCAGAGGACCCTTCCGTCCCACGCACCCCCCCAGCGCGGCGGCGCCGGCGCACTCAACTGCCAACGCCGCAACTCCGGGCCAACACCCCCGCCCGACGAACGCCGCCCAATGCGCAGCCCCCGGCTGCGTCCATCCGACGCGCGAACCGACGCAAACGCGAGGAAACGAGCGAAGGGTCGTCCAACGATGGCTCCGGCCGGGAGGCCACAATGACACCCACTCGTAGGCCGCCTCCGCGGCGACGTAACAGACGCGTTCCATCTGCTGTGACGTAGACACGGAGTGTGCATAGTGCGTTGCTCAGGGGAGTCGGAGGCCTGACAATCACACTAATGCAACAAATTTACACATTTGCTGGCGGCCGGTGCCAACGTGAATGCTTCAGACACGGAAGGTGGCACTGCAATCCTTTGGGCCAGTCATATTGGCGAAGGCAGCATCGTAAAAGATTTGCTGGCGGCCGGTGCTGACGTGAATGCTGCAGACAAGTACGGTGATACTGCACTCACACTGGCCAGTGGGGAAGGCTTCGAAATCATCGTAAGAGACTTGATAGCGGCCGGTGCCAACGTGGATGCTGCAGACAACAATGGTGACCCTGCACTCATGTGGGCCATTTTCCACAACCGAGAAAGCATCGTAGAGGACTTGCTGGAGGCCGGCGCCGACGTGAATACAACAACCAACGACGGTACCACTGCACTCATGGAGGCCTGTAGGAAGAGCAACCAACGCGTCGTGAAGAAATTGTTGGCGGCAGGCGCCAACGTGAATGCGGCAGCCAACAATGGAGACACCGCACTCACGTTTGCTAACCGTTGCAGGTGCCCCAGCACAATGGCGAAGCTTCTTCTGGAAGCCACGCAGAAACGAGACTTGAAGCAAAGCCTGAACGATGCAGCAGACCCACCATGCAAGTACGCTCGGCTGATGAAGCCAGCGACAGGGACATGAGCGACTCTTCAATGGACGATGACGATTCATCTGTTGATGGACAACCTCCTTCGCAACCGCGTGTTGCTGTGCAAGCCCGGCCTCGGGCGACTGCCGAAGTGACCCCTGCTGCAGCAGTGAATCCAGAGCCAGCATCGTTGCGGTCTCAGGCATCTCCACCGGCGGCTAAAGCAGGTAAAGTGACAAAATCAGCTGCTGCTGGTCCGTCGAGCCTCGGATTCGCAACGGCTTAGAAGGAGCGAGGACAACCCTATCCGCCAGAAAAATGAGGACGCGGTGGCAGTTGTGTATTGTGTACGAGCCGCAGCACTACGAGAGACACACTTCACGTGTTTCCTGGGTTGCAGATCCGCGGGCCTACGGTCAATTGGCTTTCGACTTCCCCAACCAAAGCACCCAGTCACGTCGTACCTAGGCAACACAAGCCTGTAGACACGACGGTCAGCCGCAGAGCACAGCGAACTGGGTTGTAATTTTCTTTGTCGTACAACATAGCAGATCTTAGACGATTAATATGTCCGACGAATACCCAACACTTGTACAAGGTTAAATAACCCCGTCGCTATCCCGAAAACATCATAACTTCACCCCTCGCTTGCGCTGACGATTGTGACAAACACACCGAATCACTGCCTGACCTTTCTACTTTCGATTTTTGCATCATCCGCGACGGTAAAGACGAAGCAGCAGACGGAGCCAGTATACGCAGTAGGAGGAGGTGTATTATTACATAAGCGCCAGCTTGGAAGGAAATGCTCGACAATAACTGCTAGACAAAGAACAGAAGGGATCCCAAGTGCTGCAACTACCGAACCACGTGTTGAACGGACGTGAGTCTACCCCGACACGACAAATCACACAAACACAAGAGGTCAAAAGTCCTGAGTGAGAAAGCAACACACGGTGATGTAAGCGAACGGGACAAAAGCATTGAGGGGTCGGACGTGTAAAAGGCCTGCAGTCTTTGAGGCCGAATTAAGGCAAGAACGCTAATCAGCGTGTAATCACATTCTGAATCGGAGCAGCACTCCGCTCCAGTGACATGGCTAACTAATCTGGCATGACCTCGCCTCGATAATCTCAAATGCCGGTCTTGAAAGGTGGAAAACGAGCAAACCTGCTCGCTCTTGAACTCAGACATTGAACCAGACTCGCCAGATCACCTAGCCTCGTTTACACCACAAGCAGTCGATCTTGACGACGCAATAGCAGGCGATGACGACGTCATTCAGTAACTTAGCCCGTGTGAAAAGTGCATGCTGTTCCATGTGGTCCATGTACTTTTCCCAGTTCCCAGTGTTTAACGGCTTTCACGTGGGCGGCCCTGAGATTACCCCCGAGGTGTATCCCAGCTTCTGAATACCAGCATTACGCTGATGCCCTGCAAACTGAGCCACCTTGCAAGTGAGCCACCTTGCTCGAAGAAGAATACATAACACCCTGCTGCTCACAGACCGAAAGGAGGCCCTCGCTGCCATTGAGCACTAATACCATCACGTGCCGGTGGAAGAGGAACTGGACAAGTATGGCTGCCATCGCTGCTATTGACGAGCATCACAAGGCAGGAGCCACGGGCCTGATCCTTGCAAGCTGTCAGGGACACATAGAGGTCGTCAAGCGACTGCTGCGGACCGGCGGAACTCACGTCGCTGTCGATGCAACTAGTGGTAGCGGTCATACTGCTCTCGTTGTGAGTGGTGAAGAAAGCATCATGAAAGCTTTGTTGCTGGCCGGTGCCAACGTGAATACTGCAGGCAACGAGGGTAGGACAGCGCTCATTTGGGCCATTCAGTGTCGCTATGAGAGCATCGTACAAGACTTGCTGGAGGCCGGTGCCAACGTGAATGCTGCAGACAACCAAGGCCGCACTGCACTCATTATGGCCAGTCAGGGGGGCCACGAAAACATCGTGAAAGTCTTGTTGGCGGCCGGCGCCAACGTGAATGCTACAGAGAGCAACGGTGGAACCGCACTCCATAGGGCCAGTTGGAAAGGCAGCGAAAGCATAGTGAAAGCCTTATTGGGAGCCGGTGCCAACGTGAATGCTGCAGACAACCTCGGTGGAACTGCACTCATCGCGGCCAGTTTCAACAGCAGCGAAAGCATAGTGAACGACTTGCTGGCAGCCGGTGCCAACGTGAATGCCGCAGAGAACAGCGGTGGAACTGCACTCCTTAGGGCCAGTTGGAAAGGCAGCGAGAGCATAGTGAAAAGCTTGTTGGCGGCCGGTGCCAACGTGAATGCCGCGGCCAATGGGGGTAGGACGGCACTCATTTGGGCCAGTCAGTGTCGAGATGAGAGCATCGTGAGAGACTTGCTGGAGGCCGGTGCCAACCTGAATGCTGCAGACACCGAAGGTCGTACTGCACTCATTTGGGCCAGACGGGAGGGCCACGAAAACATCGTGAAAGTGTTGTTGGAACAGACGCTGTAACGTAGCCACGGAGTGTGCATAGCGCGTTGTCAGGGTTTTAGTCGAAGGCCTGACAATCACACTAATGCAACAAATTTGCGAACGCCGAGAAGAAGAAAGCCGACGCGCAACGGGCGGGGTGCAGACCGGGATCGTCAACCAACCGCCCGACAGCGGCTGCAGCGGCAGCAACAGCGGCAGCGACATCGACAGCGGCGACGTCGCGAGAACGCACGGAAGGACTCGCGGCACAGCACCAGTCCATTCCGGGGATGGCAGTGGAACCCTCCCCCGGGATGACGAAGGCCGGGGAGAGCCGGGGGCAGTGAAGTAACGAAGCCCGCGAACGGTGGGTGGTGACCCCTCCGAACAGCCTCCCTGGCCCTGGCCCACGCCTGATGCCGCAACCCCTTAACCCGGGCGGCGGTGCTTTGGCATGAGTCAGGAACCTCAAGGGGAGCAGCGCGAGAGGCATCATCCACGCTTCAAAGGCCCACACACTAATGCAACAAATTTACAGCTGTTGTTGGCGGCCGGTGCCAGCGTGTCGGCTGCAGCCGACGATGGGAAGACTGCACTCATTCGGGCCTCGGATCGGCGAAAACCCGTTTTCACACTTCTTCGCCCAGCACGTACCTGGCGCACCTGACCCAGCGAGCTACGAGGGTCCCAACAAAATATCAACTTCCCAATTACTTCCAACCTTCTCCTTTACATTGCATCAAATAGGTGTCATGGCAAGTTTTGGCAGCCGCTGCTTAACAGACAGTGCATGTTAATCCGTGTGGTTCATGTACTTAAAAGAACTCAATGCTTAACAAAATTTGACGTGGGCGGCTTTAGATCTACATCTGAATGACACCTCAACCACAATATGGACAACAAACAAGTAAAAGAATAAAACAAAACCACGCACTTCTTTCTGTTCTCTCTACGTCTCGCTGCCCGGGTTCCAGTTCGTTTACTGAGCTGAGGGTACCACTTTGTTTCGGAAAGATGTAATAGACTCCATTTCGTCTGCTGATGTTGGGTTCCACTTCAGTTTACACAGACTCAGCGGAAGGATGATCTTCGACGCCTCGACGCGCCAACAGCGCTACAGGTCTCTTCTGGAGCAGCTTGCCGAGACCCGCGCTCAAGTATCGGATCTATCAGAGACACAGGCTTGCGAAAATTTGTGACGCCTTCAAGTCAGGGAACCTCTCGCAGCAAACGAGCTGAGCAGTTGCCTCGCGACTTGTGGCCCGAACTGATCGCGTGTCTAGTTCCAGGCTACATAGCCCGGGTCTCTCCTGGTCTTGCGTCTTGCTGGTCAGTCCGGGCTGGTCGCTTCGCGCTTTCCCTTGCTGTACGGGCTTCTTCCGTTTGTGTAGTTTGTGCGTATAAGTCGATCTTTGAGTGCGTGAGCCCCTCCGAAGAAAGGTCCATCACACTAGTTCCAGGCTACTTAGCCCGGGTCTCTGGGTCGCGTCCCCCTCCTTCTCTTGGTCGCCTGGTCTTGCGTCTTGTTGGTCCGTCCGGGCTGGTCGCTTCGCGCTTCCCCTTCGTCTTGCATCACCTCGTCTCCACTCCCTCCCTCACGGCCTTCTTCGGTTTGTGCCACCTGCGACGCGGGCTGCTTTACTGCTCGTCTGCGCGTGGACTGCTCTGTACTCGTTGCCTCATCCGTGATTGCCGCTTCTCGTACCGACCGCGCCTGCCTTTCCTGTTCTGCCTGTTGCCTCTGTGGTCCGTCGGCCGCCTCGGCTCGGGCGTCCTGCTGTGCTATCTGAATCTCCTCGTCTTCCTTCTTCCGTTGCTTGGCATTCCGTGCTGCCCGCGCTGCTTGCGGCGCGGGCCTCTTCAGAGTCGGCCGTCCTCGTGTGCGCTGCTCCGCCTTCGTATCCTGGCTGCCTCCGGCGCGCCTCGTGACACTTCCTTGCCCTGGGTGTTGTTCCTCTTCGAGCTCCTCCCTCCTCGTCCCGCCTGACTTCTCCTGTTCCGCTAAGGTGAACCCACTTCTGGGCCCGTCGCCCCCTTTCCTCGTCCGATGGGTACCACTTTTTGAAATCGAACTTTTTTAGTCTCTCCCCGTCTTCCCTGCGCGCTCGCCGGGGAGGTCCTCACAGGGGAATGGGCCTTGAAGACCAGATCAGAGCCAAAGCTTATTTCAAGCACGATTTACGGGGACTGGGTGAACAAAAAATGATTTTGCACAACCGGTGCTTGGAAGAAACAAACACTGCGCCGCAATAACTATAGAACAATACGAGAACGGTTCCGTTGAGGAGCACACCGGTGTGGTGATATGGTGGCTTGCGGCCGCTGCTCTTCACTGGTGTTTCAAAGCGAGCTGGTAAGAAGTGGGGGCCAAGTGCAATGCTTGCAGCAGGATTGGGGAAGACACCGAGCTTCCCCAGGATATCGGATTCGCCTCCGAAATCCACAGGGGGTTGTTTGCAGACCCCCTGTTCCTCAACAATTCGCTGTTGATTAACTCACACTTCCAGATGGCTTGCTCCGTCCATCGAAAGAGCGAGGCGTTCTCAGGCTTGGCAGGTCCAAGGAACCTGGCGGTTGTAGGAAAGGGTGTGAAGAAACTTCTCCCGCTTGACCCCGACGCAGGGTTCAGGAACGACACCTGGATCCTGGGGGGGACAGGTGAGGTAGATGTTGCCCTTGCAGGCCTTGCCGGGGGGCAAATCAGAAATGAGGCACTTGGGCAGAATGCTCCTGGATCCTGGGGGGGACAGGTGAGGAAGATGTTGCCCTTGCAGGCCTTGCCGGGGGGCAAATCAGAAATGAGGCACTTAGGCAGAAATGCTCCTGGATTGGGGAGTCGCTCCGCCAGGCAAATTCTTATGTGAGAATGATAATGAGCGCATACGATGTGCAACGATCGCTCGGAGAAGAAAGTGCAGTCACTATCCACCTGGATGAAAAAAGGACCGTGGTGGACGGAACCGGTTCGGATCCTCGTGCAACGTCAGCACTCGCGCTGCCTCGTTTCCTTGTCCGTCAATGACTGCGAGTGTCCGATCAGTTGTTGGCGATCTGCCGCTGAAACACGCCTTCGTCCGACTTTGCCTCCTGCTGAGTTGGCTTCGGTGCCCGTCTCATCGGCCATGGTCCGATATCAACACCGATCAGTTGTTGCGGTTTTCCTGTCATCAGGGAGCAGCCGAGTACCTAAAACGGGCCAACATCACCGTTGGACACGCAAGTGTTTTGCCTATGCTTATGCACAGCTCTCTGACCCATCGGGGGTTGCGTGTGTATATTTAAAGTGAACCAAAACCCTTTCTTTGCCGCATGGTTCTCACGGATCTTCTGAGGGAATCTGCGAGGCTTGACGAATCTACACAGGGTGTCTGTTCTTCTGGGGGAAACATTTTGTTTTTAGCCACATGCAATGTGTGAGGAAACTGAACTGCCCAAGTAGGACCTTCTGACCATGTTCATTTGCCAAGTTTTCCACCTGAAACCACGTCCAGGATTTGGACCCAGGGTAGTGCGGTCAACGAAAACTCTAGTTTCCCAGCTTTCCCTGCAACCTTTCCCGCAACTTCTGGTTGCTGACACCGGCTCTCTTCGGTGTGTGTTTTCCACTCGCCTTTGCGGAGGTTCTCGTTGTTGCGGCAACGTGGATGCTGCAAACTCGACTGTGATCCTGCGACCGCCCGTGAGAAAGACCCTTTTGAGGGTGCCACCTCATTCAAGATGGATCCAATCCATCGACACTCGTGAGCGAGCTGGTCATAGTCGAATCGATAGTCGAACGCAACCTGAGAGATTAGGCTTTGAAGCTGCCGATGGGCACGGGCGAACTCGTGCGTTCGACGACCTGATGAGTCTCATGCTGCTACAATGTCCATTTGCCTGTCGCGTCTGGCGGCAGTCTTCGGCTTGTGGCAACCTGAGAGATGATGCCTTGAAGCGACACTCAACTGCCGATGGGCACGGGCGAACCCAGCCCGGTAGTGCGTTCGACGACCTGATGAGTCTCCTATGCTTCTGCGATGACCATTTGACTATCGCGTCTGGCGGCAGTCTTCGGCTTGTGGCAACCTGACGGGGCCGGGCGGGTCCGATTAGGAGTATGGAATGCCGATGCAAAAAATGAATCGGTCGCATGCCACACACAGGGGCACCGTCCTTTCCCAGGAACATGGCGTCAAGGCGTCTTGCTCCCTGCGGCGCCTGGGCGCACCGGCGTTGCCAGGGTCTTCACACCGCCCGCGCTTTTCCGCTGGACGGAAAACAGAGGATGTTAAGCACCATGGCGGTACTGCAGAGCCACGTGCCTCCGGGTCAAATGGCTACCGATTTCCCAAACTAAAGCATCAAGGCGTGGCGCACCTTGGGGTTTGGCGCTTGCGCTGAGCACAAGCTCGTCGAGACGGTCAGCCACAGGGCAAAGCGGACGGGCTTGTAGCACTGTGCTGCCTCCGACTCAAGCTTTGCATACAGACGGAGGGTGGGCGTTAATTTTTGGGAAATTGGACTGTTCAGGGCAAACCTTGGGTCATACTCAAAAAGGGGTTTTCGTAGGTCAAAAACATGGGAACCGAAGGGCGCATTTAAAAGATTTCGTGGCAGATCTTTCAAGTGCGCACCACGGCGCTGGACATCCGGACGAACTGCGCCATATGGCGTAGTTCATTCAAGGTAATTCGCGGGTATCTGCAAGAGGCCCCGGGTGCCTGAGTCACTTCCATGTGTATTCGTCCAGCGTCGTGGTGCGCACTTGAAAGATCTGCCGCGAAATCTTTTAAATGCGCCCTTCGGTTCCCATGTTCTTGACCTACGAAACCCCCTTCTGAGTATGACCCAAGGTTTGCCCTGAACAGTCCATTTTCCCAGAATTAACGCCCACCCTCCGTCTGTATGCAAAGCTTGAGTCGGAGGCAGCACAGTGCTACAAGCCCGTCCGCTTTGCCCTGTGGCTGACCGTCTCGACGAGCTTGTTTTCAGCGCAAACGCCAAACTCCAAGGTGCGCCACGCCTTGATGCTTTAGTTTGGGAAATCGGTAGCCACTTGACCCGTAGGCCCGTGGCTCTGCCTTTCCCTGGTACCTGACTGCCGTAGGCAAGAAGAAAGCATTACTCCAGGTTGATCCACGTTCAGCAATCAGGTGCCGGTGGAAGGGGAACGGGAAACGTATGGCTGCCATCGCTGCTATTCCGAAGTATCTGAAATCGCGCGCCACGGGCCTCATCCTTGCAAGCTATCAAGGACACGCGGACGTCGTCAAGCGACTGCTGCGGACAAGCAGAGCACGCGATGCCATCGATTCAGCCAACTCTCGCGGCGAAACTGCGCTCATTTTAGCAAGTACGAGGGGACACGCGACCGTCGTTAAAGAGTTGTTGCTGGCCGGCGCCAACGTGCACGCTGCGGACAACGACGGTAAAACTGCACTCATTGCGGCCAGCCATAAAGGTGCAGAAAGCATCGTGCAAGATTTGTTGCTGGCCGGGGCCGACGCGAATGCCGCGGACAAGCGCGGTTGGACTGCACTCATTGTGACCAGTCAGCAGGGCGCAGAGCGCACCGTGAAAGAGTTGTTGACCGCCGGTGCCAGCGTGAACGCTGCAGACGACAACGGCTGGACGGCACTTCTTGCGGCCAGTCTCCATCGCAAAGCACGCGTCGTGGAAGAGTTGCTATCGGCCGGCGCCAACGTGAATGCGGCAACTGTTAAAGGAAGCACCGCACTCATTCTGGCCAGTGCGAATGGCTACGAAAGCATAGTGGAAAGCTTGTTGCTGGCAGGGGCCAACGTGAATGCTGCAGACAACGCCGGTAAGACTGCGCTCATCGCGGCCAGTCGGAATGCCGCACAATGCATTGTAAACGAGTATTTGGCGGCCGGTGCCAGCGTGGATGTTGCAGACAACAACGGCAACACTGCGCTCATTGAGGCCAGTCGGAATGGCAAAGATGGCATCGTGAAAGTGTTGTTGTCGGCCGGCGCCAGTGTGCATGCAGCCAACAACGAGGGCGACACTGCACTCATGTTGGCCCGTCGCCTTAGCCAAAGCATCGTCACACATTCTCGGGTGCGATATGCTGCCTGTGTAAAGACACTCAGCTGTTGCACGGGGCCAAAACCCCCGTGCAGCGAACGAACACCGCAAGATGAAAGCAGAAGTTGAGAGTGCTGGATGGAGAAGCTGACAGCCTCCCACGCTCTCTCCGTCCCCTGGAGGATCCCGCCCAACCCATCCTTCGGAGAGGAGTCACAGGACTCAAAAGCAGCGTGTCGGAAACTCAAAGCCGACTGGTGAACGTGACAAGTGGGCTATACTTCGATTCAGCCGTTACCCACTCAAAGCCCTGGACTTAAACACACAAGCACACGTACTGCGACTAGCGAGTTGGTTGTACATGCGGGTCTACCCCGACACGACAAATCACACAAACACAACAGGACAAAGTCCTGAGTGAGAAAACAACACACGGTGGTGTAAGCGTAGAACAAGAGTATTTTTAATCTTTAGCTTATGCTTATGCACAGCTCTCTTCTCGTCGGGCGTTGCATGCATGATTGAAAGAGAACCAAAACCCTTTCTTTGCCGCATGGTTCTCACGGATCTTCCGAGGGAATCTGCGAGAAGTGGATGCAGCGGATCCTGTCACTACCTGTGTCAACCGTCTGTCATCCCAGTCTGTCCTTCCTTCTCAGCCTCTATCTTCCTCTTCGGGGCATAGCCAACGTGCAAACGTTGAACGATGTCAAAGGAGTGATAGAAAGGATCGCTTGCACAACGGCAGTTCAAGTTCGTATCCGTTCACAAACCGCCACATTCAACGCCAGAAAGATATTGAACTGATAGAAAGGATTGCTTGCACAACGGCAGTTCAAGTTCGTATCCGTTCACAAACCGCCACATTCAACGTCAGAAAGATAGGGAACTGATAGAAAGGATTGCTTGCACAACGGCAGTTCAAGTTCGTATCCGTTCACAAACCGCCACATTCAAGGTCAGGAAGATAGGGAACATCATGGCACATCGGGTAATAGGAGAAGGACAGCCTTGGCATTGGGACAGTTCATGACTTCAGTGGTGAACCGGGGCGCAAACTTCGAGCGAAAACCCGCCCCGTGGCCTTCACGTTCACGCCAAACGTCTCGGACAAGCTGCAGCTGCGCAACTCAGATAGTGAGTGTGACGTACTGAGCAACAAGAGTGAGTGCTCGTCATCTAGCTCAAAGCGAAAGTCTGAAAGGAAGGCTCCATGAAAAGAAGCGGCTCAAGAAGAAACAGGAGTTCGACGACCTGGCTGCGAAAGACCGAAACGAGGCTACGTGAGCAAGAACCCGGTGAGCAGCGCGTCAGTTATGCTCAATCCATGCATACGGGCTCCATTTTACCATCTGCGAGGGCTCGGGTGCAAGCTCCCTCCAGCCCTTGTCCTTTTGCAAGCCCTTTTGCTAAAAGCTGTGCAACCCTCGTTAGTGCGTTGCTCAGGGTAGTCGAAGGCCTGACAAACACACTAATGCAACAAATTCATGACGAAGGCCGGGGAGAGCCGGGGGCAGTGAAGTAACGAAGCCCGCGAACGGTGGGTGGTGACCCCTCCGAACAGCCTCCCTGGCCCTGGCCCACGCCTGATGCCGCAACCCCTTAACCCGGGCGGCGGCGCTTTGGCATGAGCCAGGAACCTCAGGGAGCAGCGCGAGAGGCATCATCCACGCTTCAAAGGCCCACACACACTAATGCAACAAATTGGCCTACAGCGACTCGGCGACCGCGAAAGGGTAGGCGATGAGGACCGCGCTGAGCAGGTTGGGCAAGATTGCGCGCGTGAAAGCCGTCCACCCGGCCCTCGAGATGCGCGTCAACCACCTCACCAGCCTCGGGGCGAAGGTTTTGCTGCTGACGCGCACGGACGTGCTCATCGCCGCCGCCAGCGGCGGCGTGAACAGGCGCCTCCGGTTGGCAGACCTCACCCGCCTCACCTTGCTCCACGGCCCGGCGCACCTCGGCCCGTAGGGCACTGCTACCCGGCAGCAGATGCTCCTGAAAGCCGCCGACGGCGCAGCAGACGTGCTCGTCAGCTTCAAGCAGCGCAGCGTCGCTCGCCTCTGGCGGTGAGGCCGGCCAGTTTTGGGAGTGGTAGGGTTTGCGAGCTTGGAAGATCCGGGGTTGGTTGTCCTTTTTCAAAGCTCTTTCGCAACGGTCCCACGGAGACCCTAAACCCCCGGAATTTCAAGCAACCTTTTAACTCTAAAAACCCTGCAAAACCGGCCTCTCGAACAGAATCACCCTCAACCTCAATGGTCAAATGGAGACCCTAAAACACCGAACCTCTAAACCGCTATAATAAACTCTAAAAGGAAAAGGCAGCGGCGGGCGGGTAAAACACCGAACCTCTAAACCGCTATACTAAACTCTAAAAGGAAAAGGCAGCGGCGGGCGGGCGGGTAGGGTCAAGGGCACCATGGACGCCGCCTCGTTGCTGGGCGTGGAGGATGCGGATGCGCAAGCTTGCGACATGGCCGACGATCTTGCGGCCAAGTTCGCGCACTTGGTTCCCCGCTTCGCGTGCATCATCGACTTGCTGTCGCAAAGCGCGGCCGCCCCGCCGCAGCCGAAGGTTCTGCTGCTGACGCGCACGGACGTGCTCATCGCCGCCGCCAGCGGCGGCGTGGACAGGCGCCTCCGGTTGGCAGACCTCACCCGCCTCACCTTGCTCCACGGCCCGGCGCACCTCGGCCCGCAGGGCACTGCTACCCGGCAGCAGATGCTCCTGAAAGCCGTCGACGGCGCAGCAGACGTGCTCGTCAGCTTCAAGTAGCGCAGCGTCGCTCGCCTCTGGCGGTGAGGCCGGCCGGCTCTCCAGTTTTGGGAGTGGTAGGGTTTGCGCGCTTGGAAGATCCGGGGTTGGTTGTCCTTTTTCAAAGCTCTTTCGCAACGGTCCCACGGAGACCCTAAAATCCCCGGAATTTCAAGCAACCTTTTAACTCTAAAAACCCTGCAAAACCAGCCTCTCGAACAGAATCACCCTCAACCTCAATGGCCAACCGGAGACCCTAAAACACCGAACCTCTAAACCGCTATAATAAACTCTAAAAGGAAAAGGCAGCGGTGGGCGGGTAGGGTCAAGGGAACCATGGACGCCGCCTCGGTGCTGGACGTGGAGGATGCGGATGCGCAAGCTTGCGACATGGCCGACGATCTTGCGGCCAAGTTCGCGCACTTGGTTCCCCGCTTCGCGTGCATCATCGACTTGCTGTCGCAAAGCGCGGCCGCCCCGCCGCAGCCGAAGGTTCTGCTGCTGACGCGCACGGACGTGCTCATCGCCGCCGCCAGCGGCGGCGTGGACAGGCGCCTCCGGTTGGCAGACCTCACCCGCCTCACCTTGCTCCACGGCCCGGCGCACCTCGGCCCGCAGGGCACTGCTACCCGGCAGCAGATGCTCCTGAAAACCGTCGACGGCGCAGCAGACGTGCTCGTCAGCTTCACGCCGGACGTCCGCAACGCCGGCATGGCCGACCCAGGAGAGGCCTTCGCCCGCGTAGCGGCGCGGCTGCGGGCGGTCGCCCGCCCCGGGGAACCGCCGCTGCGAGTCTCCCGCGGGGAGACCACCGCGAATCAGCCGCTGCTGACACCACACTCCGGCAGGGGGCGTGGCGGCGGCAGCCCGGCGACCGAACCGTCGCTGGCCTCTGGCGGTGGCGGGAATCATGCCGAGCACCTTGTAACAAACGCAGCGAAGCCGGCGTCCGAAGTACGTCGAACCAGCGCAGCGTCGCTGGCCTCTGGCGGTGGCGGGAATCATGCCGAGCACACTGCAACGAACGCAGAGAAGCCGGCGTCCGAAGTACGTCGAACCAGCGCAGCGTCGCTGGCCTCTGGCGGTGGCGGGAATCATGCCGAGCACACTGCAACGAACGCAGAGAAGCCGGCGTCCGAAGTACGTCGAACCAGCGCAGCGTCGCTGGCCTCTGGCGGTGGCGGGAATCATGCCGAGCACACTGCAACGAACGCAGAGAAGCCCGCGTCCGTCGAAGTGCGCCGAAGCAGCGCAGCGAATGCGGCCACGCATGATCAAAGCGGCGCAACCAGCCGCAACACGTCGTTCGCGTCGAAGGCAGCGAGCGAAAGAGGGGGCCGAGAAGGGAAGGCGGACGCATCGAAGACCGGAAAACCCTCTTCCGAAGTGCGCAGAGGCAGCGCAAACGGCGCACCCCGCGGCAATACATCATTCGCATCCAAGGCAGCGAGCGAAAGAGGGGGCCGGGAAGGGGAGATGGGTGCATCGAAGGCCGCAGCGGATGCCGCAGAACACGATCGAAACGGTACAACCAGTCGCAACACATCGTTCGCATCCAAGGCAGCGAGCGAAAGAGGAGCAGCAGGCCCCGCAAGCGACGCGGGAAGCACCAAGAAGGCCCGAGACAACGCATCGGTCTCGTCCAAGGAGGCGAGCGAAAGAGGAGGCCGAGAAGGGAAGGCGGAGACCTCGAAGGTCATACACGATTCAAATGGCACAGCCAGCCGCAACACGTCGTTTGCATCCAAGGTGGCGAGCGACAGAGGAGGCCGAGAAGGCAAGACGGAGGCATCGAAGACCGCGAAATTCTCTTCAAGCAGCGCAGCGGATGCAGCTGCGCACGATCGAAAAGGAACAACCAGCCGCAATACGTCGTTCGCATCCAAGGCGGCGAGCGAAAGAGGAGGCTGGGATACTGCAAGCCCCCTGCTACCAGGACCCGCAAGCGACGCGGGGAGCACCAAGAAGGCCCGAGACAACGCATCGGTCTCATCCAAGCCGGCGAGTGAAAAAAGAGGGGCCAGCCACAACACCTCCTTCGCATCGAAGACCCCGAAGCGGCAGGTAAACGCCGAAGATGCAAGTGAAGCAGGCGACGCGAGCAGTCACTCGATCGACGTCTCCCCCGCTTCGATGCCCGCCGGGGCTGCGCCGCGCAACGCCGAACGCGAATCCGCCAGCAACAACACCTCCTTCGCATCGAAGACTCCGAAGAAGCAGGTAAACGGCGCTGAAGATGCAAGCGAAGCAGGCGACGTGCGCAGCATCCGCAGCCACTCGATTGACGCCTCCTTCGCTTCGATGCCCGCCGGAGCCGCGCTGCGCAAATCCGAACGCGAACCTGCCAGCAACAACACCTCCTTCGCATCGAAGACTCCGAAGAAGCAGGTAAACGGCGCTGAAGATGCAAGCGAAGCAGGCGACGTGCGCAGCATCCGCAGCCACTCGATTGACGCCTCCTTCGCTTCGATGCCCGCCGGAGCCGCGCTGCGCAAATCCGAACGCGAACCTGCCAGCAACAACACCTCCTTCGCATCGAAGACTCCGAAGAAGCAGGTAAACGGCGCTGAAGATGCAAGCGAAGCAGACGACGTGCGCAGCATCCGCAGTCACTCGATCGACGCCTCCTTCACTTCGATGCCCGCCGGAGCCGCGCTGCGCAACGCCGAACGCGAACCTGCCAGCAACAACACCTCCTTCGCATCGAAGAATCCGAAGAAGCAGGTAAACGGCGCTGAAGCTGCAAGTGGTGCAGGGGACGCGCGCAGCATCCGCAGTCACTCGATCGACGTCTCCCCCGCTTCGATGCCCGCCGGAGCCGCGCTGCGCAACGCCGAACGCGAACCTGCCAGCAACAACACCTCCTTCGCATCGAAGAATCCGAAGAAGCAAATAAACGGTGCTGAAGATGCAAGTGGTGCAGGGGACGCGCGCAGCATCCGCAGTCACTCGATCAACGCCTCCTTCGCTTCGATGCCCGCCGGAGCCGCGCTGCGCAACGCCGAACGCGAACCTGCCAGCAACAACACCTCCTTCGCATCGAAGACTCCGAAGAAGCAGGTAAACGGCGCTGAAGAGGCAAGTGGTGCAGGGGACGCGCGCAGCATCCGCAGTCACTCGATCGACGCCTCCTTCGCTTCGATGCCCGCCGGGCACCGGGCGCACGGCGAGCGCAGCAACCGCAGCCCGACGGACGCCGCCAGCTCGTTCCGCGACAGCGACGAGGACACGCAGAGCAACCGCACGCCGGGGGAGCGCCGGAAACGATCGGCCACCGTGCGGCAGTCGCCGGAACACGCTTCCCGGAAGGAACACCCCCTAAGGCACAACCGAGAAGGGTGGCGGGAGAACGGGCGTGGACACGGCCCAACAGCGGAGCCCGACGAAGCCGGCACGGCTGGCTCCGCAGCGGGTGGGACGGCGAGCGAGAGGTCGGCTTTGGAAGGGGGTGGCAACGAGGACGGCGGTTCGAGGAAAAAGCGGGGGACGGCGAGCGAGAGGTCGGCTTTGGAAGGGGGTGGCAACGAGGACGGCGGTTCGAGGACAAAGCACGGGGCAGCGAATGAGAGGTCGGCTTCGGGAGGGTGTGGCAGCGACGGCGGCGGGTCGAGGAAAAAGCACGGAACGGCGAGCGGGAGGTCGGCTTTGGAAGGGGGTGGCAACGAGGACGGCGGTTCGACGAAAATGCGGGGGACGGCGAGCGAGAGGTCGGCTTTGGGAGGATGTAGCAGCGACGGCGGCGGTTCGAGGAAAAAACACGAGCGCGAAGAGGCCGTGCGGCGAGCGGCGGAGCAGGCGGAGAGAGAGGACGAGGAAGCGATGGCTCGGTGGTCGTCCGCCCGAGGCTGGTCGGACCATCAACGGCAGGAGGCACCGAGCCGTGACGGAGAGCGAGACCCCGGAACGGGAAGCGGCGGCGCCTGGGGAAAACGGGGCGCTGCGGTGAGTGATCGGGCGGCCTCGTTCCAGAGCTACTCCGAGTGCGAAACGGCGTCCTCCGCGCGGCGCCGCCGCCGCCGCGATGAGGAGGAGGAGGAAGCCGGAAAAGCAAGCGGAGGGGCGTCGGGAAAGCACGAGACTGCGGTGAGTGATCAGGTGAGTTACTCTGAGTACACAGCGCCGTCCTCCGCGCGGCGCCGCCGCCGCGAGGGGGAGACCGAAGGTAGTCGGGGGGCTTCGGCAAAACAAGACGCTGCGGTGAGTGATCAGGCGAGTTACACAGCGCCGTCCTCCGCGCGGCGCCGTCGCCGCGAGGAGGAGACCGTGGGAAGTCGGGGAGCTTCGGCAAAACAGGACGCTGCGGTGAGTGATCAGGCGAGTTACTCTGAGTACACAGCGCCGTCCTCCGCGCGGCGCCGCCGGCCCCGCGATGGGGAGACCGACCCCGGAACGGGAAGCAGGGAGCCGCGGGGAAAGCGCGGCGCTGCGGTGAGTGATCGGCAGCCGCCGATCGAAAGCGGCAGCTCCGCGCTGGTCAGCGAAAGCTGCCCGTCGTCGTACGGCGACGACACCAGCGAAATCGGCAGCTTCGAGTCGTTGCAGAGGAGGAGGCACGGCGAACCCACCCCCGACACGCCCGCCACCTTCTACCAGTACAACTTCAACAACGTCGTCCCCACCCCTTCACCGAGCCCTCGCTCCGCCCGATCGCCCAGAACGTTCCCTCCCCTCGCGCACCCAATCCAAGAGGCCCCGCGACCCACGCCAACCGACTGGTGCCCTGCGCCCAGGTCTCCCATGCACCACACCCTGCAAACCGCCACCCAGCGACTGCCCACGTGCGAGAACCTCATCCACGACGCGGACAGCCACCGTCCACCCCGAAACCACCCTGGCCGCGCACACCGGAGCCACCCCGTGCACGACGAACGCACCCTTACCCGTGCAGAGCACCCCCGCCACGCCGCCCCAGGGCACTTGCAAACCCGAGAGCAATACGCTCGGCTCACCGGTTCTGCCCACCCTGCTCAGGAGTCCAGGAGGCACGGTGATCATCATGCACCCGCGCAGCACAGGCCCGGGGGATGCTCACCGGTCCGCACAATGCCAACGCCAGCGGCGTACGACGGACAAGGCGCCCAGCAAGCGGCAAGACCCGAAAGCTACGATACCTGGGGTCGGGGCGACGGTACCCCACAGGGGGTCCACACCCAAAGCACGCCACCACAAGCGACAAGACCCGAAGGCTACGCCCAGGTCTCGACACCTGATCCTTGGGGGCGGGACGACCATATCCAACAGGGTGTCCACTCCCAAAGCACACTACCAGCCCACCATCAAGCGACAAGGCCCGAAGGCTACGCCCAGGTCACGACACCTGATCCTTGGGGGCGGGACGACCATATCCAACAGGGTGTCCACTCCCAAAGCACACTACCAGCCCACCATCAAGCGACAAGGCCCGAAGGCTACGCCCAGGTCACAACACCTGATACCTGGAGGCGGGACGACCATATCCAACAGGGTGTCCACTCCCAAAGCACACTACCAGCCCACCATCAAGCGACAAGGCCCGAAGGCTACGCCCAGGTCACGACACCTGATACCTGGAGGGACGACCATATCCAGCAGGGTGTCCACTCCCAAAGCACACTGCCAGCCCACCATCAAGCGACAAGGCCCGAAGGCTACGCCCAGGTCACAACACCTGATACCTGGAGGCGGGACGACCATATCCAACAGGGTGTCCACTCCCAAAGCACACTACCAGCCCACTATCAAGCGACAAGGCCCGAAGGCTACGCCCAGGTCTCAACACCTGATACCAGGGGGCGGGACGACCATATCCAACAGGGTGTCCACACCCAAAGCTCACGGCCGATCCACCATCAAGCGACAAGACCCGAAGGCTTCGCCCAGGCCGCTGCTCTGCCGCGGGCGGCAACAGCTGATGCCTGGGGGCGGGACGGCCACAGCCCGCAAGGTGTTCACACCCAGGGCCCCCGGGCCTACCACGAAGCGGCGCAGCCGAGTCCGGTGCGCTCCGACCGCCGCGTCGGCCCCGCGGCGGCGGGATCGCAGTCCGGCAGCGGCGCTCCGCAGCGGAGCTCTAACGGCACCCCGCTGCACCAGAACGCGACTGCACATCGCGCCACCCGTGCAGAAACCGCCGAGAGTCCCACAACCAGCCACGCAGTGTCCGGACGTGACCCCGGCGCGAAGCGGTCGATGGGTGACCAGGGGGCTGGCAACGGCGTTCAACCGCAGTCAGAGACAGGCACCGCGGGGAGTGATCATGCGGCTCGAGGGAGCCGACCCGTCTTACCGCAAGAATTCGGCGCCGGAAGTTCGGCGCCGGCGGCGCGGGCGGGCACTGCGGTGAGTGATCAGGGAGTTCAAGGGGGGCAGCCCGGAAGTTACCCGCCGCCCGCGGCGGCGGGCGCTGAGGTGAGTGATCAGGGGCTTCAGGCCATCACGCGCGCGTTGCTGCGCGGCCCGGGAACCGGCGGTTACCCGCCGCCCGCCGAGGCGGGCGCTGCGGTGAGTGATCAGCTGCCTCTCGGCCTCTCGCGAGCGCTGCCCCGCGACGGGTCGCCCGAGCTTGTGGAGTCGATCGCGTGGCAACTCGACAACATCGCGCACACCCTCTCGCAGCAGAGTCTACAGCTGCGGCGTGCCTGCATGCAAACCACCGCCCACCAGCAGGCAACCTTTCCACCGGCAACAGACGTCGAAGACCCAGAGTCGGGCCCTCTGAACCTGGCTGCCATCTTCTTCGAAATGCGAGAGGGCGGGCGGCCCTACTACTGGCACGTGTCCTCGGATACGGTGTCGTGGGACCCTCCGCCGCCCAAGGCTTGTGTCCTGCCGCACAACGAGCTCGTCGTCCGGGCTGTCGCTCGCGTAGCCGCGTCCATGAAACGAAGCAAGCCATAGTCGTGTGCCCCGTTGTCGTTCCGTCGTGTTGCGGGAGATAAGCCTCTCTGCGGGGGGGTATTTTCCTGTCCACCTTCGGTGGTTTCGCGGTCCATGTGCAACTGTGTCGCTCCGTCGTGTGGCGGGAGATAAGCCTCTCTGCGGGTGGGTATTTTCCTGTCCACCTTCGGTGGTTTCGTGGTCCATGTGCAACTGTGTCGCTCCGTCGTGTGGCGGGAGATAAGCCTCTCTGCGGGTGGGTATTTTCCTGTCCACCTTCGGTGGTTTCGTGGTCCATGTGCAACTGTGTCGCTCCGTCGTGTGGCGGGAGATAAGCCTCTCTGCGGGTGGGTATTTTCCTGTCCACCTTCGGTGGTTTCGCGGTCCATGTGCAACTGTGTCGCTCCGTCGTGTGGCGGGAGATAAGCCTCTCTGCGGGTGGGTATTTTCCTGTCCACCTTCGGTGGTTTCGTGGTCCATGTGCAACTGTGTCGCTCCGTCGTGTGGCGGGAGATAAGCCTCTCTGCGGGTGGGTATTTTCCTGTCCACCTTCGGTGGTTTCGTGGTCCATGTGCAACTGTGTCGCTCCGTCGTGTGGCGGGAGATAAGCCTCTCTGCGGGTGGGTATTTTCCTGTCCACCTTCGGTGGTTTCGCGGTCCATGTGCAACTGTGTCGCTCCGTCGTGTGGCGGGAGATAAGCCTCTCTGCGGGTGGGTATTTTCCTGTCCACCTTCGGTGGTTTCGTGGTCCATGTGCAACTGTGTCGCTCCGTCGTGTGGCGGGAGATAAGCCTCTCTGCGGGTGGGTATTTTCCTGTCCACCTTCGGTGGTTTCGTGGTCCATGTGCAACTGTGTCGCTCCGTCGTGTGGCGGGAGATAAGCCTCTCTGCGGGTGGGTATTTTCCTGTCCACCTTCGGTGGTTTCGTGGTCCATGTGCAACTGTGTCGCTCCGTCGTGTGGCGGGAGATAAGCCTCTCTGCGGGTGGGTATTTTCCTGTCCACCTTCGGTGGTTTCGCGGTCCATGTGCAACTGTGTCGCTCCGTCGTGTGGCGGGAGATAAGCCTCTCTGCGGGTGGGTATTTTCCTGTCCACCTTCGGTGGTTTCGTGGTCCATGTGCAACTGTGTCGCTCCGTCGTGTGGCGGGAGATAAGCCTCTCTGCGGGTGGGTATTTTCCTGTCCACCTTCGGTGGTTTCGTGGTCCATGTGCAACTGTGTCGCTCCGTCGTGTGGCGGGAGATAAGCCTCTCTGCGGGTGGGTATTTTCCTGTCCACCTTCGGTGGTTTCGTGGTCCATGTGCAACTGTGTCGCTCCGTCGTGTGGCGGGAGATAAGCCTCTCTGCGGGTGGGTATTTTCCTGTCCACCTTCGGTGGTTTCGCGGTCCATGTGCAACTGTGTCGCTCCGTCGTGTGGCGGGAGATAAGCCTCTCTGCGGGTGGGTATTTTCCTGTCCACCTTCGGTGGTTTCGTGGTCCATGTGCAACTGTGTCGCTCCGTCGTGTGGCGGGAGATAAGCCTCTCTGCGGGTGGGTATTTTCCTGTCCACCTTCGGTGGTTTCGTGGTCCATGTGCAACTGTGTCGCTCCGTCGTGTGGCGGGAGATAAGCCTCTCTGCGGGTGGGTATTTTCCTGTCCACCTTCGGTGGTTTCGCGGTCCATGTGCAACTGTGTCGCTCCGTCGTGTGGCGGGAGATAAGCCTCTCTGCGGGTGGGTATTTTCCTGTCCACCTTCGGTGGTTTCGTGGTCCATGTGCAACTGTGTCGCTCCGTCGTGTGGCGGGAGATAAGCCTCTCTGCGGGTGGGTATTTTCCTGTCCACCTTCGGTGGTTTCGCGGTCCATGTGCAACTGTGTCGCTCCGTCGTGTGGCGGGAGATAAGCCTCTCTGCGGGTGGGTATTTTCCTGTCCACCTTCGGTGGTTTCGTGGTCCATGTGCAACTGTGTCGCTCCGTCGTGTGGCGGGAGATAAGCCTCTCTGCGGGTGGGTATTTTCCTGTCCACCTTCGGTGGTTTCGTGGTCCATGTGCAACTGTGTCGCTCCGTCGTGTGGCGGGAGATAAGCCTCTCTGCGGGTGGGTATTTTCCTGTCCACCTTCGGTGGTTTCGTGG
Organism: Diplonema papillatum; assembly: GCA_030068145.1. Taxonomy (NCBI): domain Eukaryota; phylum Euglenozoa; class Diplonemea; order Diplonemida; family Diplonemidae; genus Diplonema; species Diplonema papillatum. The sequence goes on along the minus strand of JAPJBO010000208.1, from coordinate 58,145 downwards.
TCCATGTGCAACTGTGTCGCTCCGTCGTGTGGCGGGAGATAAGCCTCTCTGCGGGTGGGTATTTTCCTGTCCACCTTCGGTGGTTTCGCGGTCCATGTGCAACTGTGTCGCTCCGTCGTGTGGCGGGAGATAAGCCTCTCTGCGGGGGGGTATTTTCCTGTCCACCTTCGGTGGTTTCGTGGTCCATGTGCAACTGTGGCGCTCCGGAGAATCCGCTCTTCCGTGCAGCTGCAATGGTTGGAAAAGGCGGAGAACAATTGCCTATACCCCAAAGCCATGTTATCGCTTCGCAAATCTGGGTATACATACATGCGAAGCCAAATTTTGTCTCTTGGATGCTAAAGCGATCTTTTCTCTCGCGCGGAAACGAAGAATCCGAAAGTCGCTCGACGAAGTCGGATATAAAAAGAGTGTCACGATCCGTCCAGTCCAGGAAGGCAGGCCTGGCACCGGAGCCGAGCAATTGTCCCTGCACGGATCATGGCTTTTCTTTTTGTACAAGCACCTGCTTTGTAGGAAATGCTTGAGGAGACTGCCAGTTGCGATAGATCAAAGGAGGTAAATGTGCTGTAGCCCACACGAAACACAGGTACATCTGGGTTTAGTGGCGGGCGTAAGCGTTCAACAACCACCTGGTGCTTGGGTGGCTTGGCGCCTGTACTGGAGTATTCATGTTAAGGTACCGGCACAGGGGGAAAAATATAGACGCTTCGTTTTGTTTGTGCGTGCCGGTTGATCGTTTTTCCCACTTGTATTTATTTCTGTGTATACTCAGGTAAGAAACTCTGATCAACCACCAAAACACGCTGCCTACGTCTTTTTAGCCTGCACAATACATTGAAGGGCAACCCGCAAGATTGTTAAAACTCCGGCGGCAGCCGGATCGACGGGGGTGTGGGCCGGGGGACGGGAGACCATTTATCTGTTGTGTACGAAGTCCTTTCCAAACCAGCTTCTAAGGCTGAACTCCACGTAGGCCTGCTGATGTCGTCCTGTGGAATATCTTTTCACACGTGATTTTTAAATATGTCGTGTATCATAATAACACGTGCCTTCCTTCTTCCCCCTTTTCACCCCTGCCCCAAGCCTCTACGGTCACCTGCAGACTTTAAACACCTGCCTTGTAAAGAAAAACACAAGCAACACTTGCGATAACACACCACACACACACACACACATACACGTTGGGCTATACTCCGCTTCAGGAGTTACCCGTGATTGAATTCCAACAAATATGCACGCACGCACATGGCCTGAGGCCGCGGATGCAATACACAGCTCAGCCCACAGACTGGAGCGCTGAAGCTGACAACGAAGGGATCGCGAGGTGCTGCACCACCCCCTGTTGAACACGGACCCCTACTCGCAAGCCGCGAGATACCCGAAATTCTCGACGTAGCTGCTTTGACTCCGAATGGAAGGGAGGAAATATGGAGGTAGAGGGGCAAATACAATACAAACACAATCTGATTTGTTCTTCGCTTACCGTCTTCTGTTTTGTTTTCACTCAGGACTTTGACCTGTTGTGCTTGTGTGATTTGTCGTGGGGGTAGACCCGCATGACCTCACGTCCGTGGTTCGGTAGTTACAGCACTTGGGATCCCTTCGGTTCTTTGTCTGGCAGTTATTGTCGAGCATTTCATTCCAAGCTGGCGCTTACGTAAAAAGGTGCCTGACGGTGCGAGCAATACACATCTAGTGACAGCGGCGAGCTTTGATTATTTTCTTGAGTAGGATAACCACGCAGTCTTTTTCCCTCCAAGTGGAGGTAAAGGGGCCTCAGAAGGCACACAAAGTGGGCCCAGATGGGGTTTCGGGGCCAGTAAAGGGTGACGTCGAAAAGTATTTTATTGGTGCAAAGGGGAGGTGGGGTTTTTTTTGGCATCGTATATGTCCCCATCCGGAATTGTGTAGGTTCTTGTGCTAACAATGCATTGTTGGTGCTGAGGATTAGTTGGCAGCGTACTACACGAAGCTTACCAATAATATCAAGGCGCTTATGTTAAAACTGAAGGAGGCGTGGACGCCTCTCTCACACAGGAAGGAAAACAGGTCACGCACAACACGCACACACAACAGTACGGCCACACCAGCCGTAGTGGATGCTACCATGAACAGAGCATCGAGCGCGTCCAACGTGCCGGGTATTGACCCGACGTGCACAGCATCGCGAGTTTATCACAGTTGGCAGACAGCCGCCCGCTTCCCTTCGGTGTCTGCTGATCGGTTGATCCTTGAGAAATGTAAAGGTTGTTTGTACATGCAAAGAGGGGGGGAGCAGAGGAGATCACGCTGCGAGGCTTGTCTGCTCTCATGCCTGCTACACAACGTATCCAACGTGTATATCAAGTGTAGAGGAAACGCGGTAAAAAAAGGGCCCCAAAGAGAGAGAAGTCTGCCCACCAGCTCTTTTTCTACTCCAACTCTTGCATTCACGACGCTCCTTTTGCTCGTGTTCTTCCTCCGCGTGTGCAGTAAAACGGTTCGAGATGAGGCTATTGTCGATACCAACATGCACAGCCGTCTATCAGGCGTCGGCTGCTTTTCGGGTGTACAATATACGCGTGTTTTAGGTGAAGCGCACCCGCTTTTCGCGAGTGACTCGGTCTCAGCCTTGCGATCTCGATATACGCGTGGGCTAAAGTACAAGGAACTCGTCACTCGATAAATCGTGGCTAAGCGTCTCTTACGAAGCCAGAACCCGTGGGTTACTGATACCACCTCTCGATGGATGGTGGCTGGCTGAGCGTCCCTACGCAAAACCCTCAGTCTCGACACTTTGCTTGCCCTTGATGCTACCGCTGGATGGGTTTTCCCGGACCCAGTCTAAAGGATTGGTGAGCTCCTGATACTAAGTCGGGATGGATGGTGGCTGGCTGAGCGTCCCTGAGCAAAAGCCTCAGTCTCCACACTTTACTTGCCGTTGATGCTACCGCTGGATGTATTTTCCGGAACCCAGCCTAGAGGACTGGTGAGTTGCTGACACTACGTCAGGATGGATGGTGGCCCGTTGAGCGCGTCTCTGAGCCAGAAACTCAGTCTCGAGAGTTGTTAACTAAAACGGCCCCTCAAAATGGTTGTGGGGAGTTTGATGGACCTAGAATGGTCAAAACCGGTAGTGGGTATGATGCAAGCTGGTCCTGTGTGCGAGCTGGTTTTGCCAAGTCAGTTGATACGGCGAGAATTCCCAACCAAAGCGCTGGTAACCCACATAAAAGGGTTTGTGCTGACTGACTTGCAGTGTGGATGCTGCTTTCCGGGGGCGCGGAGGGGGAAGATCTTAGTTGAGTGTCCAGGCAGGATCTTGCTTCGCGTGTCACGCCATGATGAATATCTCCAGAAGGAAATTGGGGACACCGGTGGTGGGCCAGTGGTTGGTCAACCACCTTTGTGTGTGACCCTGTCTTTGTGGACACTGGAAGAAGAGCACGTTGGTGTGGATGCTGCTTTCCGGGGGCGCGGAGGGGGAAGATCTTAGTTGAGTGTCCAGGCAGGATCTTGCTTCGCGTGTCACGCGATGATGAATATCTCCAGAAGGAAATTGGAGACACCGGTGGTGGGCCAGTGGTTGGTCAACCACCTTTGTGTGTGACCCTGTCTTTGTGGACACTGGAAGAAGAGCACGTTGGTGTGGATGCTGCTTTCCGGGGGCGCGGAGGGGGAAGATCTTAGTTGAGTGTCCAGGCAGGATCTTGCTTCGCGTGTCACGCGATGATGAATATCTCCAGAAGGAAATTGGAGACACCGGTGGTGGGCCAGTGGTTGGTCAACCACCTTTGTGTGTGACCCTGTCTTTGTGGACACTGGAAGAAGAGCACGTTGGTGTGGATGCTGCTTTCCGGGGGCGCGGAGGGGGAAGATCTTAGTTGAGTGTCCAGGCAGGATCTTGCTTCGCGTGTCACGCGATGATGAATATCTCCAGAAGGAAATTGGAGACACCGGTGGTGGGCCAGTGGTTGGTCAACCACCTTTGTGTCGAAAAGCTGCGCGAGAACTAAAGTTGGGGTGGCTACCTCTCTATTGTAGCCTTCACAAAGCTCAGGAAGTGCAAATACGCCCTTTTTCAATCGCCGAACCCTTGTTGCGCCGGGTTGTCTGACCAGATGGCCCTCGCCGAGCGCGCCAGGGCATCGCTCTGGCGGCGCAGGAGCTGCTCGGTCGTGAGTTCGCGAACGCCTGGGCCAGGAGACGGGTACAGAGACTTGTATCCACACACCCTGTCCTCAGGTTCTCCAACAGGTCGTCGGCACCGCTATATGCCCCATGACCAGAGCCTCAAGGAGGCTCTCAAATTGCGGACGGCATCCAAACCCTAATTCAGGTGCCTGTGGAAAAGGAACTATGGGGACTACCATCGCAGCTATTTCAGAGTTTATCAAAGCGGGGGCTACAGGGCTCATTCTCGCCAGCTATCAAGGACACGCAGACGTCGTCAAAAGGTTGCTTTTGCGGACAGGTGGGGCCCGCGCCGCCGACGTGAATGCGGCAAACAAGGCCGGCAACACTGCACTCATTTGCGCGAGTCGGTTCGGCAGCGAACACATCGTGAAAGAATTGCTGTCGGCGGGGGCCGACGTCAACGCCGCAGACAACTCCGGCACGACTGCACTGATTAAGGCGAGTGCGGCGGGCGAAGAACGCATCGTGAAAGATTTGCTGTCGGCGGGGGCCGACATCTACGCCGCCAACAACTACGGCAGGACTGCTCTCTTCGTGGCTTGCAGAACAGGCGAGGTTGCCATCGTGAAAGAATTGCTGTCGGCGGGGGCCGACGTCAACGCCGCCAGCAAATTCGGCACGACTGCTCTCTTCGTGGCTTGCAGAACAGGCGAGGTTGCCATCGTGAAAGAATTGCTGTCGGCGGGGGCCGACGTCAACGCCGCAGACAACTCCGGCACGACTGCACTGATTAAGGCGAGTGCGGCGGGCGAAGAACGCATCGTGAAAGATTTGCTGTCGGCGGGGGCCGACATCTACGCCGCCAGCAAATTCGGCAGGACTGCTCTCTTCGTGGCTTGCAGAACAGGCGAGGTTGCCATCGTGAAAGAATTGCTGTCGGCGGGGGCCGACGTCAACGCCGCCAGCAAATTCGGCAGGACTGCTCTCTTCGTGGCTTGCAGAACAGGCGAGGTTGCCATCGTGAAAGAATTGCTGTCGGCGGGGGCCGACGTCAACGCCGCCAGCAAATTCGGCACGACTGCTCTCTTCGTGGCTTGCAGAACAGGCGAGGTTGCCATCGTGAAAGAATTGCTGTCGGCAGGGGGAGACGTCAACGCCGCCAACAACGACGGCACGACTGCACTGATTAGGGTGAGTGCGGCGGGCGAAGAACGCATCGTGAAAGAATTGCTGTGTATAGTGCGTTGCTCAGGGTAGTCGAAGGCCTGACAATCACACTAATGCAACAAATTTACAATTGCTGTCGGCGGGGGCCGACGTCAACGCCGCCAACCACGACGGCTGGACTGCTCTCTTCGTGGCTTGCAGAACAGGCGAGGTTGCCATCGTGAAAGAATTGCTGTCGGCAGGGGGCGACGTCAACGCCGCCAACCACGACGGCTGGACTGCTCTCTTCGTGGCTTGCAGAACAGGCGAGGTTGCCATCGTGAAAGAATTGCTGTCGGCAGGGGGCGACGTCAACGCCGCCAACCACGACGGCTGGACTGCTCTCTTCGTGGCTTGCAGAACAGGCGAGGTTGCCATCGTGAAAGAATTGCTGTCGGCAGGGGGCGACGTCAACGCCGCCAACCACGACGGCTGGACTGCTCTCTTCGTGGCTTGCAGAACAGGCGAGGTTGCCATCGTGAAAGAATTGCTGTCGGCAGGGGGCGACGTCAACGCCGCCAACCACGACGGCTGGACTGCTCTCTTCGTGGCTTGCAGAACAGGCGAGGTTGCCATCGTGAAAGAATTGCTGTCGGCAGGGGGCGACGCCAACGCCGCCATCAACTTCGGCTGGACTGCTCTCTTACAGGCTTGCACAAGAGGCGAGGTGGCCATCGTGAAAGAATTACTGTCGGAGGGTGCCGTCGTAAACGCCGCAGACAAAGGTGGCAGGACAGCGCTCATGGCGGTCAGCGCGGACGGCAACGAAACCATCGTGACAGAATTGCTGTCGTGCGGTGCCGATGCAAGGGCTGCGGACAAGCTCGGCGACACAGCACTCGTTTACGCCAGACGCAGGCGTCGTGAAGCAGTTGTTGTCTGTATCGGCTGCACAGGGCAGGAAGCGGAAGGAGCGGGTGCCTGAGGATCCCGCTGAGGCGGCGGCCCCCGCGGAGCCCGGTATCCTTCAGCGGGTCGTGGAGGGGAGAAGGTGAACTCCCTTTCTCTCAGTTATACTGTGGGAATCGGACGTCAAACCCAGAGCAGGACAACACAGCCAGTAAACCAGGAGGAAGGGGGTTGGGGCTACTCGAGAACCAAACTACGGCGGGTGACCTCGACCTGCGGAAGGTCAATTCAGGCCGAGAAGTACCCCAACGCTGCTCTGCAAGTTTTCCCTCGCTCTGTCTCTCTTTCTGTCTCTTTCTCATTATTGTGATTCCCAAACGACCTGACACGAAGCGCATTGTTCTCCATTGTGTCCCCCTTTTCTATCCTCGCTCGTAGCTGCCGATGAAAGATTCCCCGCGGCGCAAGCGTCTGGAGATGGCGGAAGGGCCGGCCGTCGATGCGACCGCGGACGGGCCAGAGCAGGACGGCCACCGCCATTTCTTCGACGCGAGCCTGAAGCCCAGGTCCAAGATAGGCGTTGCCTGCGCCATCTGCAAGGAGAAGAGGCAGGTGGGGCAGCTGCGGAGGCCGTGCAAGGGCTGCGACATCTTCACATGCCACCGGGGCAGCAACTGTCACAGTCTCCCTGGGAGAGTTGATGAACCACGAAAGTCGATAATAGAGCTTTGGGTTAGAATGCAAAGAATCTCTAGCGATAATCTGCATCGCCGGCGGCGTGGTTAGCTCTTCGCACGTGATGTGTCATGCTTTCGCCTCTTTAGCTCGTCGATTGCGGAGTGTTCTCAAACGCAGGAGGTAAGGCATCCGACTTGCTTATTGCGGTGTTCTCAAACGCAGCAGGTAGGGGCACTTTCACGGGAGTTGGTCCGGTGCGAAGAAAGCAGCAGCAAGGCCACCCGGGCGTCGTGAAACACTTGTTGTGACAATCACACTAATGCCACAAATCTTGGGACTAAGGCCGGGGAGAGCCGGGGGCAGTGAAGTAACGACGCCCGCGCACGGTGGGTGGTGACCCCTCCGAACAGCCTCCCTGGCCCTCCCACGCCTGATGCCGCAACCCCTTAACCCGGGCGGCGTCGCTTTGGCATGAGCTAGGAACCTCAAGGGGAGCAGCGCGGGAGGCATCATCCACGCTTCAAAGGCCCACACACAAATGCAACAAGTCTTGGGACGTCCTAGGCATAACGTGGCCAAACGATTCGCATTATCGCATATTATCGCATTTGGGATTTTGACGCCGATTATCGCATTTTCATTCGCATTATCGCACGATTACCGCACGATTATCGCATATTATCGCGTATTATCGCATATTATCGCACATTATCGCACGATTATCGCATATTATCGCGTATTATCGCGTATTATCGCATATTATCGCACGATTATCGCATATTATCGCGTATTATCGCATATTATCGCACATTATCGCACGATTATCGCATATTATCGCGTATTATCGCGTATTATCGCATATTATCGCACATTATCGCACGATTATCGCACATTATCGCAGAATCCTTCGGGGGACCCGGAGCGAGGCAGGATGGCTTGTCAGGCGCAGAAAGTGAGAAAACGAGTCCGCGGAGCTCGTCGTGAGCCCTTCTCACTCGCGCGGGGAAGGCTGAGGCTCCTGTGAGGCTCCCGTGTCGGCAAAAAGCTTAAGTCGTCGATGAAGACGATGAAAGAGCGCTTGCACGTTTTGTTGACCAAGAAGGGATCAGCCATCGCAGTTGTCAAGTTAGGTGATACTGGTAGTGGTCGGATGTCAGTTGTCGAAGCGTCACGGTAGCATGGGGAAGTGGCGACAAGGTGTATGCTCTTTACGCTGCCTGGGTACGCCAAATTTCACCTTTCGGAGAGGCAGAATTTTAAAGATTCTGTGACATTTCTTGCGGATGCGCCCTTCCCCGGAAAGAAATACCGCTCTGAACCCCGAACAGATGCCACAACGAACCCGGGGACCCAGTCAAAAAATGGGATATTTCTGGATGCTCGCTGTAGCCATTGCAGATGCCAAATGTTGTCACTTGCCTGGGGACTGAGCCATGCCCAGCAGTGGCACGGCCATGCGGGGTCGTGAAACACTTGTTAACCCCTTACCGACCGGGCACCCTCGACTTTTTTTGTGTTAACAATGCATTGTTGGTAAAGGGGGGGGGCGAATAGTTGTACTTATTCGACAGACACCTGTATGCCAAAAAGATTTTTTTTATTTGACCCTCCCAATTATTTGCCAGACAGAGACAACAGTATGCGACGGACAGCAGTCAGGTAGCACCCAAAAATTGCCCTCCCATATTTCCAGCAGATTTGCGTCATTTCGCATTTCGCAATACGCGATACTGCGCAAAGGCGCGGCATCCACAACTCGATCACCCCCCGCGGAGAGTCGCGATTGGTCCCTTGGATTGGCATTGTGATAGGCCTTCAACAGCATCCCCAGCTCCGCAGAAGTTCGAGCCAGGAAGTGGACCCGGCGACGAAGTAGTTGGGTCCTGTTTTCTCGTGAAACAGCACCCAGCGACCTGAGGGCCGTTTGGTCTGTGTAAGGGAAGTCCAGTGTCAAGGCCATTTTCACCTGCCAAAGGCCGTTGCAGGTGCTTTGTCCGTCCCCAATCTGCGCCAACACCTGCATGAAAACTCTGTTTGATGACTACTATTACGCATGCGGTACGAGGACGTGCGGTGCCGCAGGCCCAGGCAGTGCTGCAAGCGAGGGCACCACGGAGCACGGCCAGCGTTGAAGCGAGGGCCTGTCGGCCAACAGGGGGTGCCGGAGCCAAAGCCGCGGCCACAGGGCCCACAACCAACGGATCGGGCGCGTGTCGGAGCAAGCGGGTCGACCGCGGGACCACCGACGAACGGTTAACGTGCGTTAGGGACGGACGGCGCCTGCCCGCGAAAGCGCGGACGCGACGATGTGCAAGCAGGTGGAAGCGCACGCAAGAAGCCGAGGCCGCAGCAGCCGTCAAAGGTGGCGAAGGCAAGGAACATAGGGGAATCGAGATCCCGGCCGCGGGGACAACCCGCGAGGGAGAAAAGGAAGTGCGCTGAATCATCTGGTGATTCCTCGGGCTCGTCAAACTGCACAGCGGACGTGAAGCGCACCGGTGACAAACAGTACGCGGGGCAAGAAGCGACCGAAGCATGGCACAACGCGTGCAAAGAGGTAGCGGCTTGTGCAGTCTCACAGATTGTTGCTGCATATCAAGTTCAAACTACTGCTGCAACTACGTTCCGTTTCACCTTGCCCTGAACTGCAGATGCCGTGCTGCTGAGTGACAGTCCGGACCGGAAATAACCCGGACCGGGAAAAGTCTGGAACGCTGGAGCGTTCCATGTTTATTCCGGATTAAAATATTGCCGGCCCGGACTTACAGCAGCCCAGAATGTATTTCTGTTTAGGGTAATTAGAAAGGGCGCGGGGCGACGTCACTGACCTAGACACACGGGCAAGACGGCGGAAGCTGGCCGCCCGCTAGTTCTTCTTCTCGTAGCTAGCCATCGTGATATCCTTCACGATATCTTCACGCGGCAAGTACTTCGGCCCAAGCAGTACTGCGCAGATTGTAAATCGTATTGATGTTCGAGGAACAAAGAAACATCAGGATCGCTTGATGTTTCTTTATGGCTGGGTGCGGTCCGTGCTGTGTTTTCAGAGTTTAAGTTCACATTTTATGTCTTCAGGTCGTTGCAATTCGCGTCGCTCATTCACCCGCCTTGTCGTCTGGTATCTCATACACTCCGCCGAACGCGTGATCGAGGACTTTGTCCAGAGCCATCTCTTTGGCTGTCAAGGCGGCGCCCCCGCCATCCCGGGACCATACCCCTATGCGCCGGCCTTGACGATGGCCTGGCTGCTGAACCGGCATGTTTCCTTCGGTTGCACCAAATATTTTTTCTTATTAGACCCCCCCAATTATTCGCCGACGAAGTTGGGCCAAAAAGATTTTTTTTTTATTTGCCCAAATCAAATAGTTGTCAGGTACAATTATTCGCCCCCCCCCCCTTTACTAAACATTAGTAGTTGGCGGCGTACTAAAAGCAACTCACCAAATCAGGTGAAAAGCCGCTAGTGCGCACGAACAAATTCTGGGTCTAAAACCTGGCCATGTCCAATTGACACCTTGCATGCGGTCTCGGGACCTTTCGGAGAGGCAGAATTTTACAGATTCTGCGACATTTCTTGCGGATGCGCCCTTCCCCGGAACAGATGCCACAACGAACCCGGGGACCCAGTCAAAAAATGGGATATTTCTGGATGCTCGCTGTAGCCATTGCAGTTGCCAAATGTTGTCACTTGCCTGGGGACTGAGCCATGCCCAGCAGTGGCACGGCCATGCGGGGTCGTGAAGCACTTGTTAACCCCTTACCGACCGGGCACCCTCGACTTTCTTCCGGAATTCTGGGTCTAAAACCTGGCCATGTCCAATTGACACCTTGCATGCGGTCTCGGGACCTTTCGGAGAGGCAGAATTTTACAGATTCTGCGACATTTCTTGCGGATGCGCCCTTCCCCGGAAAGAAATACCGCTCTGAACCCCGAACAGATGCCACAACGAACCCGGGGACCCAGTCAAAAAATGGAATATTTCTGGATGCTCGCTGTAGCCATTGCAGATGCCAAATGTTGTCACTTGCCTGGGGACTGAGCCATGCCCAGCAGTGGCACGGCCATGCGGGGTCGTGAAGCACTTGTTAACCCCTTACCGACCGGGCACCCTCGACTTTCTTCCGGAATTCTGGGTCTAAAACCTGGCCATGTCCAATTGACACCTTGCATGCGGTCTCGGGACCTTTCGGAGAGGCAGAATTTTACAGATTCTGCGACATTTCTTGCGGATGCGCCCTTCCCCGGAAAGAAATACCGCTCTGAACCCCGAACAGATGCCACAACGAACCCGGGGACCCAGTCAAAAAATGGGATATTTCTGGATGCTCGCTGTAGCCATTGCAGACGCCAAATGTTGTCACTTGCCTGGGGACTGAGCCATGCCCAGCAGTGGCACGGCCATGCGGGGTCGTGAAGCACTTGTTAACCCCTAACCGACCGGGTGCGGTGCCCACACGAAACACAGGTAAAACGAGGTTTAGTGGCGGGCGTAAGCGTTCAACACAAAAGACCCACTTTGTAGTTGTATCGTTTTCTCCCCCTCTAGCCTCCTTCGAAATGAGCACAAGGCAGTCCCTAGAGTATTTTGATGCGACGCAGCGGGAACAAGGACGACTGCCAACCTGGACCGTAACAGTAGCGTTTGCCGAGTGGGCCTCTTTGGGCTGGTGAACCGGAGGAATTGCAGGAACACCGAAAGGTTGGACGGGGGGTTGCTATCTCATTGCAGATCAATCTATGGTGTCACCCCGTTAAGGATTAATCTTCGGTGTCGCGTTTCTACTCATTGAAGATTGATCTTCGAGGTCACGTCTTTCGCCGTTGAAGATCGACAGGTGGCACCGTGTCTGCTCGCGGTACGTCACGGATTCCATATGCTTTGGAATTCTGTGGCGCCCCGGCGCACATTCTAAGCACCAAAGGAACAAAGAACCGATTCAACCGGACACATACGTCCGGCCCGTCGGAATAGGGTTGAAAGATAAGAAACTTCGTCGACGGCACAAAACAACAATGCAGACACCCACCGTTGCTGGCGCGTTTGGTATCGAGCAAACCCGCATCCAAATATCGCGCTCAACCCTTTCTCGCTGGAGGCTTTCTGCCCGCTCATGAGGGTGAGACGCTGGGATCGTGTTTGCAGCGTTTCCCCTTAGAAGAGAGGCTGGCTTCCCCACACGGGAAATTACGTCGCGTGCGGCGTCCGCTGCTTGCACCCTCCGCAGAGGGCTGCAGGCATCGTGTCCGGAGCGTTTTCCCCTCAGCAGAGGGCTGGCTTCCCCGCGGACCATTTTGAGCATCAAAAACCCCACACTCAATCGCGAACAGGTGCCTGTGGAAGAGGAACTAAACCATGGGGACTACCATCGCAGCTATTCCCGAGTATATCAAGGCGGGGGCAACGGCGCTCATCCTCGCCAGCAGTCAAGGACACGCAGACGTCGTCAAAAGGTTGCTTTTGCGGACAAGTGGGGCCCGCGCCGCCGACGTGAATGCGGCAAACCAGAGAGGCGCCACTGCACTGATTTGGGCGAGTGCGACGGGCGCAGAACGCATCGTGAAAGAATTGCTTTCGGCGGGGGCCGACGTCAACGCCGAAGACATCACCGGCTGCACTGCTCTCTTCGACGCTTGCAGAGGAGGCAGAGCTGCCATCGTGAAAGAATTGCTGTCGGCGGGGGCCGACGTCAACGCCGCCAGCATCTTCGGCTGCACTGCTCTCTTCGACGCTTGCAGAGGAGGCAGAGCTGCCATCGTGAAAGAATTACTGTCGGCGGGAGCCGTCGTCAACGCCGCAGACATCACGGGCAGGACTGCGCTCATGGCGGTCAGCGAGAACGGCAACGAAGCCATCGTGTCAGAATTGCTGTCGTGCGGTGCTGATGCAAAGGCTGCAGACAAGCGCGGCGACACAGCACTTGTTTACGCCAGAAGGCACGGCCACGCAGGCGTCGTGAAGCAGTTGTTGTCTGTATCGGCTGCACAGGGCAGGAAGCGGAAGGAGCGGGAGCCTGAGGATCCCGCTGAGACGGCGGCCCCCGCGGAGCCCGGTATCCTTCAGCGGGTCGTGGAGGGGACAACGTGAACTCCCTTTCTCTCAGTTATACTGTGGGAATCGGACGTCAAACCCAGAGCAGGACAACACAGCCAGTAAACCAGGAGGAAGGGGGTTGGGGCTACTCGAGAACCAAACTACGGCGGGTGACCTCGACCTTTTAGGCCGAGAAGTACCCCAACGCTCCTCTGCAAGGTTTCCTTCGCTCCCTCTCTCTCTTTCTTTCTCTTTCTCATTATTGTGATTCCCAAACGACCTGACACGAAGCGCATTGTTCTCCATTGTGTCCCCCTTTTCTATCCTCGCTCGTAGCTGCCGATGAAAGATTGCCCGTGGCGCAAGCGCCTGCGCGTGTCTGCGGAGGACGTGGAGAAGGCGGAAGGGCCGGCCGTCGATGCGACCGCGGACGGGCCAGAGCAGGACGACCACCGCCATTACTTGGACGCGAGCCTGAAGCCCAGGTCCAAGATGGGCTTCGCCTGCGCCATGTGGAAGGAGAAGAGGCAGGTGGGGCAGCTGCGGAGGCCGTGCAAGGGCTGCGACATCTTCACATGCCACCGGGGCAGCAACTGTCACAGTTTCACTGGGAGAGTTGATGCACCACGAAAGTCGATCAGAGCTTTGGGTTAGAATGCAAAGAATCTGTAGCGATAATCTGCATTGCCGGCGGTGCGGTTATCTCTTCGCACGTGATGTGTCATGCTTTCGCCTCTTTAGCTCGTCGATTGCGGAAATTTCTCAACGAAGCAGGTGGGCATCCGGTTCGTTTTCTGCGGAATGTTCTCAACGCAGGAGGTAGGGCATCCGACTTCCGCGTGAAGGCACACGAGCCCGCTGATGCTGGTAATGGCAAACGAAATCCTCGGCCCGCTGTGCGCCGGGAAAGACAGCCCGCTGTGCTGTAAAACCTCAGCCGGCTGAGCTGAGAAGGCAACCCGCAGTGCTGCAGCAGCCCGCAGTGCTACAGAACGTACCCGCAGCCCGCAGTGCTGCAAGACCGCAAAGGGAAGGGGAGGTGGCCCCGTGCACATCACAGGACCGACACAAGCGTGTCTCTCCCCAGCACCCTACTCGACAAAATCGTTATGTCTTCCTTCTTGGTTTAGCATTGCTTCTGCTGTCCCTTCTTTGACTGGATTACATGGTTTGAACATCTAGTGCGGAAATAAAATTGCGGAGTCCTCAAACGAAGCAGGTAGGGCGCTTTCACGCGACTTAGTCCGGTGAAATACGCAGTGGCACGGCCATGCGGGGTCGTGAAACACTTGTTAACCCGACTGGATCGTCAGCCAACCGTCCCGACGGCGGCTGCGGCGGCAGCGACATCGACATGGGCGACCTCGCGAGGACGCACCGAAGAACCGCGCGGAACGCTTTATTTCCCTTCTCTGGGGAGGTTTTGCGCTGCCGCGCCAAAACCTCGCTTCTTCGTACTACATGCGGCGAAAGGAGAAAGAGAGACATAAATAGAGACAGAGAGGGTTTGGAGGACGACGCTGGCGTGCGTCGGGGCCAGTGAGAAGCACCGGCCACCTTGCTAGGTAAATCCTGCCGCGGAAAAGGAGCCCTTTCATTCGCTGGGGTCAGCACCCCTGCGGAGGCCCTTCCGTGTGCCTTCACGCGGAAGGAAACAGTGGTCATTATTTAAGGACGTCGCGCGCCCCTCCCGTCCCACTAGTAGTGGCTTGAAGGACCGAAACACGGCGACGGGATGTTTAGTACGTACCCATTCGGCACGTTCCTGCAATCCCCCCCTTATCCCTGTTACGCATCACGGATTTCGAGTTGAAGACTCGGAAGATGAAAGTCCGAGCTCGGCCGCAAGAGCCACATCCATCACACTTGGGAAAACGTAGAGCTCTTTTGTGGAGCCCTCCGTTCTTCGGTGGCATGTCTCGCAATCGACGTCGGGGACACGGGTTGCCTTCTTGTTCTTCAGTTTCTGTACGAGAACTTCGAGTGGCTCGGTGTAAGCTTTTTACGCCTCAACACACCATGGGTCCCTTAGGACTTTCTCGTCGTAGTGGGTCACCATGTCTCCTGATGCCCAATCACCCATCTTTTGAACCTGCATGGGGTCCATACCCGCTTTCAGAAGGGATGCAACAACCATCTATCCGGGCACTGTGGGTTAGAAAACGCGCCCTCGTCCGTCCCGAGTAGTCGGCGTCGTTGAACGGCTGCAGGATGCCCCGCTTCCCCGCAGTCCCGCGGAGGGCATCCCTAAACGAGGCATGAACGGGAAACGGGCACAAGAGGCGTTTCCCCTTGGCCATGAGTTTCAGAAGGGAAAAGACCTCGACAGGGCAGTACAGAATAGACTCTGGCACGCTGTAGGGTCCATTCGGCAGGAGCAATACCCTCTGCGGAGGGAGCAAGCTGCGGATGCCGAACGCGACGTCGCTGGGGGCGAAGCTCGGATCCATGAAGAAGACCATCATCAAAGCCAGGCTCGAGCGCTCCCGATCACGCTGGAGCCTCGTCGAGGGGCTGGTCAGGGGCGGCGACGAGCAGGTGACGGTGGCTGCCTGCCTGGCGTGGGCGGGAGCGCTGCGGATGGCGGAACTGCGGGCCCTGGCCCCGACAGACGTGGTCATCGTGGGGCCGGGGCTGCTCCGAGTTTCGTGGTGGACCACAAAGGAGGTGAGCCTCCGTATGAGGGAGTCAGAGGTGACTTACCGGGTCTGGCGAGTGCGGCAGAGCCAAGTAACTTCGCCACCCTGCGTCCGCGAACGAGTTGAGCCTTCACAAAATGACCCCGCGCTCCGGCCTAGTGCATGCCAAAAAATGGGCGGATTATCGCGTCCAGCCGGAACTGATAGAAATAGCTCCTGGCGTCCGCGAACGAGTTGAGCCTTCACAAAATGACCCCGCGCTCCGGCCTAGTGCATGCCAAAAAATGGGCGGATTATCGCGTCCAGCCGGAGCTGATAGAAATAGCTCCTGGCGTCCGCGAACGAGTTGAGCCTTCACAAAATGACCCCGCGCTCCGGCCTAGTGCATGCCAAAAAATGGGCGGATTATCGCGTCCAGCCGGAGCTGATAGAAATAGCTCCTGGCGTCCGCGAGAAACACCACCGACGAGGCCAGAACGCGGTCGATGACTTCATGCACGGAAGGAAGCAGCATCGGAGGCGGACGCGCCATGTAGGGTTTGAGCCACCGGCCTGAAGGCCGACGCCCGCTCACTCTGCCACCTCTATGCATTTTGGCAGGGGGAAAAAAAGCTAGCTCCTCACTATTATCTAGTCCAAAAACAATACACTTTCATAGTTGTTGCAAGAAAAGTGGGGTTGGCTCGAATAGAGGCTATTCGCATTGCATGTTCATAGGACCTCCAGTCTCGAAACATGAACCGACAGAAGACATTGGGCTGATAGCCACACTAGGCAGAGATACTATAGTGTACAGCGGCGACGTTGCGTTGCACGTGCAACGCAACGGCATCGTCATACGAAGCTACAGTTCCGGACAGCGCGTGGTTATTACGGGCAACAAGAAGGGAGAGTGCCAGCAGTGACGTGAGGAAGCCAACCGCCTCCGCAACAGGGGTTACCCATACTTGAATTCTAACACGCATACAAACACCCACCAGGGTGAAGGAGGAAAGGACCGGGAAATGCCGCCGAAGAAGAAGGCTACGAAGTGGACGTCACCGCCACCGCAGTCAGGAAGTAGTGATGGAGCTGCAGCAGTTCCTGGGGTCAAGGTATTCTTGTTTTCACTGCCGCGTATACTCAGGTTGTTGACCATGGTATCTTCAGGAAATTGACATACTAATAGTATGGGGTCATGGTCATCGGATCGACGGGGAGGATCACAAATTATCACGGGCTGTCATGCGATCTGTTGTGATTCCGTGTGATTTCTGATGATTCTTTGTGATTTAGAACGATTCTTTGTGATTTTTACTGATCTCTTGTGATCTAGAACGATTTTCTGTGAGGTCGTCAGCAGGCAGATGCTGTAGTGCACCTGTTTTAGCGGTTTACCTGTGGGCAGTCTTTTTTAGAGAGTGTTAACAAAACCACCAGCTTTGGAAAATGAGCAAGATTTCAGCACCATGGACCCAGCCAATGTCGCAGCTGTCGCGCTCCCTGCCGAACCGGTTACGCACCTTGCGGTCACGTGCAACGGTATCCAGATGAGTGTGGGGTGCATGGATTTGGCAGATCTGTTCTCCAAGCTCGAATTGTTGGAACCCGGTATTCCCTTCTCCTGTTTCAGCCGCGTCGTATTGCAGGACCCTGTGCACCCTCGTGCAGCTTCAGCATCTACGATTCCCGTTGTCCCCTTTCCTGCAGACGTTCTCGGTCGGAGTCTCCTCAGCACACGACAAGCTGTACGCGCAGCAGATTATTTGGCGCAGGAATGCGCAGACGAAGGTATCCCGATAAGAATACAAAGCCTGACAACCAAGGCGAAGCGGCTCTTGAAGAAGACTGAGAACAGAGCCAAGTCTAGAATTGCAACAAGCGGGTCCCAAATCTGAAGGAACAATAGACCAGAGAAAACATTTTGAGCCTCCCTGGGCACAAAAGAGTCATTCCAGGCAAAGTCTGACAAGGACGAGATCGCGGAAATTAGATCACACCAAAGGAGAACCCACTGCCGTGCACGAGTACGCTCTCGACATTGTCAACCTCACGGGGGTGGGCGAGGTGGGTGAGCTCTTTGCAACTGCGTCGTGCATTGGACCGACTCCGATTCACGCGAAACGAACGGTAGCCGTAAGCGTTGATTCGAACACCCATCCAAACACTCCATCCTCACCACCCGTCCCAAACCGTATGCGAAAAACCTCAGCGCAAGAACGAGATCACGTTAATTCAGCAAGACCACAGTAGTTTCAAACATCACATTTTGCACATCGCAGATTTGAGCCGCTACCACAGGTGAGGATTCGTGCAGTTCTTGCAATACCCAACTCAGGAACCCGACCTGTCGAACTGGGAGTGGACGGAACACCCAAACGAGAGCCTTCTGAAGCGGAGGTTCTTGAATGCAGAAGACGCCAATGTGGACGTGAAAACGTACATTACCGCAGTGTTGGCCAGCGACATGGCTGCAAGTATCGGAGGGCTACCGTGTCTCACGAATGTGGAAAGTCATGACGGACCGCAATGCCAGATATTCTGCCATACCGAACTTATGGGTATGGGCAAAACGCACTATTTCAACGAGCTGTGTCGCCCCGAAGATCCGTTCGTACTTCAAGAGGATCTGAAGGCGAAGTTCATTCGACTCACATACAATGAAACGGCATTATTCCCAGCGCTTCACTGCCGGGCCCCCGACAGAACAACGACCTTTGCTCGCCACCTGCTCTTCTTTCACAATATGCGGGAGGAGGAGGCGCGGAAGGTCATGAGTTTGCAACAGGGCATGTCACTGATCAAGAATAAACTGGGTTTGTCTAATGACACAACCATGGTTGTATGCGTTGATGAACTCATGAAGGTGTCGCTGAACGAACATACTACTTCCCCAAACGACGTCGGCAGTTTGATGCGGGACTTGCTTGCCTACCAAGACGCAAGCATCGCGGCCTACCAAGCCGGAAACCGCAGCATCGCAAACCGCACCGTGTTTCTATTTTCGAGTGTGAACCAGCAAATGGTCGAAGCGGCATCGAGCGCTTCTGGGCGTCAGCCTTTAACACCTTGTTTTCCCAAGCTCACAGAAAGCGACATCAACAACCTCCTCGAAGAGAGATGGCCTGAGCACACTGCTTACATGAAGTACCCTTGGTACCAACTGCTTTTTCAGCTGTGCATCCCAACCCCTCGCTACGCATTGGAGGGACTGCCAGCAGTCGCTGAAGACGTCGGTGAACGCTTCAAGAACAATATGACACCTGTGTTCTTTGCCAAGCTTCCACAACGTATTCTCGATACCTCGCAGTCGGCGTGCAACCCTAAATACCATTCCAGCACGCTGAACAACATTGTCATGTGCACGCTGCGTCGAGAGGCCCTTTCAAATACGGATCGGTTCTTCCTCTCAACGAAGGGGTGGCTCACGCGGAGCTGCACACTACATCCTCTTGCACTGAGAATGTGGGCAGATGAGGTTGCCGCAGACGATAGCAAAGGGAAGAATTCGACCCTGGTCATTTCGCGTATGCTGCAGGAAATGTTCGAATACGATCTGCAGGCCGCCCCTAAGGGTGAGTACTTTGCGGAAAACCTCCTTGCATGTTTCGAACAAGCCAGACGGTTGAGCAATGTGGGTCGCGAGCAAAGCTTGGAGGAAGCGTGCCCGGGCAAGTGGGTAGGCGATGCGAAGAACCTCCGCAATAAACTTGTTTCTACACAGTGCACTAGAATGTTGTACCTCCCTTCATTTTCCGACACTAAGAACGTGTGGGATTTGCTAAAGAAGGGACACATTCTCGTGTCGGAGAAGCGCAACGAGTCGGGAGTCGAATTTCTATTCCCCTACCATTGTAAAGATGAAGTCCTGTGCGGTGGCGGTCAAGTCAAATTCACAGGGCAGGATCTGGTGGATTCTACTACCTGCAAAAAGATGAAAAAAGCACTCGATACCCTTCGTCGCCCCCAAACCGGAAGCAGCAGCAAGTTCGGGCTTCTGATGACGACTCAGCAGAATGACAGAATGCCTGCGTGCCCTTCGCAGTTTCCCTGTGTGGTTTTTAATCACGACTCCCTGAAATCGTACACAGAACCTGTTGGACCACTGCGTCTTCACCTGGAAAATGCTAAGAGGAAGGGAGACAAGAAAAAGCAGGCAGGCGGTAAAAAGCCACGCAAAGCTTCTCACCCGGGGGGTCGATTACCTGCAAAGCGTCGTCGAAAGTTAGTGTAACTCGTACTCCACGATTATGGCCCTACCTTCAGATCCATCGACGAAAGAATGCGTTTGGACCGCCGTTCATCCCTCTGTACCCCGCTTTTACCCCGCTGCAGGGATGAGGGATGCCAATTTTTCAGCAGATTCGGGATATCTTTTTTTTTGTATACGATCCTTGGATCTCAGGCGATTAGTAGTATGCGACTGCTAGCCAAACACAAACCAGGAGATCTCTCCCTCGAACACAACCGCTTCGCACTCTCGCTTGCCCGCCTTTTGCTTTGTTTCTTCGGTTGCAAAACCCTTGTTGTCTTTCGTTTCACTTTCCTGTTACATCTGATGATACGTTTAGGTACCAGGGTGGGCCTGGACCTGGAGAAAAGCATGAAACGCCCTAGAGAAACTGACGAAGAAGATGAACGACAGAGCAAAGTACCTCGCAACTAATCCTTGCCTTCCCTTATACTTGTGTGGTATCGCATCTCAGCACCGAACCGCACACATGAACGATATGGTTGTTCTGTGTCATCCGGTCGATGTAATTGTTACTGGTTTCAGTGCTTGTGTGGCATCATGCTCGTGATCTTCTTCCAACCTTTCACAAAGAAGATCCGGGCTCCTTCGGCTACTCGGCCGTGAGGGAACCATCCTTCTTCTAACCCATGGAATGACATCATTCCACCCCCCATTTCTCATCAGCCGTGCTTGCCCTTGCTCTCTTGTAGCTTGTTGAACCGGTTGTCTCGAGGACTTGATGCTAAGCGTCAAGCATACACGCGAGGCAAGATTCTGCCTGGACACTAAACTAAGATCTTCCCTCTCCGCGCCCCCGGAAAGCTGCTTCCCCACCAATGTGGTCTTCTTCCAGGGTCCACAAAGACAGGGTCACACACAAAGGTGGTTGACCAACCACTGGCCCATCACCAGTTTCCTTCTGGAGATATTCATCATGGCGTGACACGCGCAAGATCCTGCCTGGACAATCAACTAAGATCTTCCCCCTCCGCACCCCCGGAAAGCTGCTTCCCCACCTATGTGGTCTTCCAGGGTCCACAAAGACAGGGTCACACACAAAGGTGGTTGACCAACCACTGCGGTGTCCCCAATTTCCGTCTGAAGATTCTGCCTGGACACTCAACTAAGATCTTCCCCATCCGCGCCCCCGGAAAGCTGCTTCCCTACCAATGTGGTCTTCTTCCAGGGTCCACAAAGACAGGGTCACACACAAAGGTGGTTGACCAACCACTGCGGTGTCCCCAATTTCCGTCTGAAGATTCTGCCTGGACACTCAACTAAGATCTTCCCCATCCGCGCCCCCGGAAAGCTGCTTCCCTACCAATGTGGTCTTCTTCCAGGGTCCACAAAGACAGGGTCACACACAAAGGTGGTTGACCAACCACTGCGGTGTCCCCAATTTCCGTCTGAAGATTCTGCCTGGACACTCAAAAATCTGATGCATAGCCTCTGAATCATTCGGGGAGTGCTCTTAAATAACGATTATACAGTCGCGTTGTCGGAAGTAGCTGTTATTCAGGATTTCCTTCCGGTGACGATTTCTGTGGTGGGTTCTTCATTCTCTCACGTCTGACCTTCGTTGTGGATGCTACCAGGGTTCAGAGCGACGCTATGCTGCGCCCCGCTTCCCCCTTTTTGTTTTTATGTCCTCTACTCCTTGCCCCTTTCTCTGCTGCTTCTGAACATCTCTTCCGTTCCCGAGTAGAAAATGTGGCCTCTTCTCCTTTTGTTACCGATTTTCAAGTTCCTTTGCATTGGCAAAAGGGAACCGTACCGCTTGGTTAGGCTCTGGCGTCGATGATGTGTGTGTCTGTGCCCATCGCTGGCTTTAGTTCGACGATGTTTCATCAGTCACGACACTCGACGCAACCTTGAATGCTGCGGGTTGAGCTGCCGCCCGTCACATACGCATCGTTGCCCCCCGCTCTTCTTGGCGACGCTGCAGCCGGCCTGTGTCCGATGCGAGGTCGTCCCGGCTGCCCCCGGCGGAGTTGCATTCCCTCAGATCGTTGTCATCTGGGCTGACGGGATCGTCGCTCTCGGCGAAGGAGACGCGTCACGCGGCTGGGGGAGATGGGCCGAACTATGCAGCGGTGGTCGACTCGTCAGCGGGAGAAACGGTCGCGGGGAGCGGCATGTGCCCCGGCGTCTGCGGCTGGGGCGTGGCACCGCCCGCTGCACACGGGGATTCGTTTGCGACAGTAAAACCTCGGAGGGAAAAAGACTGCGTGTTCATCCCACTCAAAAAAAAAAAAAAAAAGAGACGCTAACCCAAACAACTTCTGCCGGTAGAGTAAACCTGCCTAAAGAAATCAACTGCCTTCGGGTGGGCTAGTCTGACACTTGCTGTCGTCGGGAAAAAAGAAAAAAGACGTTAACCCAAACAACTTCCGCCGGTAGAGAAATCTTGGCCTTCGGAGACGAGCGGAGCAGGTCCGCGAACTCGTCCGCGGTGGCGGACGGAGCCGACGCGACCGCCAGCCACGCAAGAACCCACTGGGCCACGCCTTCGGGGGGCGCCTCCTCGTCTGTGTACCCCAAAGCGCCCAGAAGGCGCCTCCTCGTCTGTGTACCCCAAAGCGCCCAGAAGGCGCCTCCTCGTCTGTGTACCCAAAGCGCCCAGAAGGCGCCTCCTCGTCTGTGTACCCCAAAGCGCCCAGAAGGCGCCTCCTCGTCTGTGTACCCCAAAGCGCCCAGAAGGCGCCTCCTCGTCTGTGTACCCCAAAGCGCCCAGAAGGCGCCTCCTCGTCTGTGTACCCCAAAGCGCCCAGAAGGCGCCTCCTCGTCTGTGTACCCCAAAGCGCCCAGAAGGCGCCTCCTCGTCTGTGTACCCCAAAGCGCCCAGAAGGCGCCTCCTCGTCTGTGTACCCCAAAGCGCCCAGAAGGCGCCTCCTCGTCTGTGTACCCCAAAGCGCCCAGAAGGCGCCTCCTCGTCTGTGTACCCCAAAGCGCCCAGAAGGCGCCTCCTCGTCTGTGTACCCCAAAGCGCCCAGAAGGCGCCTCCTCGTCTGTGTACCCCAAAGCGCCCAGAAGGCGCCTCCTCGTCTGTGTACCCCAAAGCGCCCAGAAGGCGCCTCCTCGTCTGTGTACCCCAAAGCGCCCAGAAGGCGCCTCCTCGTCTGTGTACCCCAAAGCGCCCAGAAGGCGCCTCCTCGTCTGTGTACCCCAAAGCGCCCAGAAGGCGCCTCCTCGTCTGTGTACCCCAAAGCGCCCAGAAGGCGCCTCCTCGTCTGTGTACCCCAAAGCGCCCAGAAGGCGCCTCCTCGTCTGTGTACCCAAAGCGCCCAGAAGGCGCCTCCTCGTCAGTGTACCCCGAAGCGCCCAGAAGGCGCCTCCTCGTCTGTGTACCCCAAAGCGCCCAGAAGGCGCCTCCTCGTCTCCAAAGCGCCCAGAAGGCGCCTCCTCGTCTGTGTACCCCAAAGCGCCCAGAAGGCGCCTCCTCGTCTGTGTACCCCAAAGCGCCCAGAAGGCGCCTCCTCGTCTGTGTACCCCAAAGCGCCCAGAAGGCGCCTCCTCGTCTGTGTACCCCAAAGCGCCCAGAAGGCGCCTCAGCCCCGCCTCCGCGGTCCCCTCGACGTCGCGTGCGACCTTAGGTACCGCCGCGAGTCGGCTGTTGTTTGCGGTGAATGAAAGAAGGGACACGACATCAGTCCCGACCACCCTCTTCAACCAACTCACCGCGCCCAGCCTGTCGAGTTGCTTCGGCATTATTTGTTGAACGCTTACGCCCGCCACTGAACCCAGATTCACCTGTGTTTCGTGTGGCTACAGCACTTTTACCTCCTTTGATCTTTTGCAGCTGGCAGCCTCCTCAAGTATTTCCTACAAAGCAGGTGCTTATACGAAGAAACATATACTTCTTCCCCGACTACGACGAGGGTTGAAAGATAAGAAAGTTCGTCGACGGCACAAAACAATGCAGACACCCACCGTTGCTGGCGGCGTTTGATATCGAGCAAACCCGCATCCAAATATCGCGCTCAACACTTTGTCGCTGGAGGTCGCGTCCATAGCTTGCTTCCTCCGCAGAGGGCTCCCCCTGCAGGGAGGCGTCGTGCATGCAGCGTTTTCCCCTCAGCAGAGGGCTGGCTTCCCCGCAGACCATTTTGAGTATCAAAACCCCACACCCAATCGCGAACAGGTGCCTGTGGAAGAGGAACTAAACCATGGGGACTACCATCGCAGCTATTCCCAAGTATATCAAAGCGGGGGCAACGGCGCTCATCCTCGCCAGCAGTCAAGGACACGCAGACGTCGTCAAAAGGTTGCTTTTGCGGACAAGTGGGGCCCGCGCCGCCGACGTGAATGCGGCAAACAACAACGGCGACACTGCACTCATTTGCGCGAGTCGGTTCGGCAGCGAACACATCGTGAAAGAATTGCTGTCGGCGGGGGCCGACGTCAACGCCGCCAACTACTCCCGCACGACTGCTCTCTTCGAGGCTTGCACAGGAGGTCGGGTGGCCATCGTGAAAGAATTGCTGTCGGCGGGGGGCGACGCCAACGCTGCCTGCTTATTCGGCAGGACTGCTCTCGTCGCGGCTTGCGGAGTAGGCAAGGTGGCCATCGTGAAAGAATTGCTGTCGGCGGGGGCCGACGTCAACGCCGCAGACAACGACGGCTGGACTGCACTCGTTCACGCAAGTCTGAACCGCAAGGAAAGCGTCGTGAAAGAATTGCTGTCGGCGGGGGCCGACGTCAACGCCTCCAGCAACTCCCGCACGACTGCTCTCTTCGAGGCTTGCACAGGAGGTCCGGTGGCCATCGTGACTGAATTGCTGTCGGCGGGGGCCGACGTCAACGCCGCCGGCAGCTCCAAGATGACTTGTCTCTTCGCGGCTTGCAGAAGCAGCGAGGTGGCCATCGTGAAAGAATTGCTGTCGGCGGGGGCCGACGTCAATGCCTCAGACAACGACGGCACGACTGCTCTCTTCGCGGCTTGCAGAAGAAGCGAGGTTGCCATCGTGAAAGAATTGCTGTCGGCGGGGGCCGACGTCAATGCCTCAGACAACGACGGCACGACTGCTCTCTTCGCGGCTTGCAGAAGCAGCGAGGTGGCCATCGTGAAAGAATTGCTGTCGGCGGGGGCCGACGTCAACGCCGCCGGCAACTCCGGCATGACTGCTCTCTTCGCGGCTTGCAGAAGAAGCGAGGTTGCCATCGTGAAAGAATTGCTGTCGGCGGGGGCCGACGTCAACGTCGCAGACAACGACAGCACGACTGCTCTCTTCGAGGCTTGCAGAAGCAGCGAGGTGGCCATCGTGAAAGAATTGCTGTCGGCGGGGGCCGACGTCAACGCCGCCGGCAACTCCGGCATGACTGCTCTCTTCGCGGCTTGCAGAAGAAGCGAGGTTGCCATCGTGAAAGAATTGCTGTCGGCGGGGGCTGACGTCAACGCCGCAGACAACTACGGCTGGACTGCTCTCTTTGTGGCTAGCAGAAAAATCAAGGTGGCATTCGTGAAAGAATTGCTGTCGGCGGGGGCCGACGTCAACGCCGGAAGCATCTCCGGCTGGACTGCTCTCTTACAGGCTTGCGGAGGAGACGAGGTGGCCAACGTAAAAGAAATGCTGTCGGCGGGGGCCGTCGTCAACGCCGCAGACAACACCGACAGGACTGCGCTCATGGTGGCCTGCGAGAATGGCAACGAAACCATCGCGAAAGAATTGCTGTCGTGCGGTGCCGATGCAAGGGCTGCAGACAATCGCGGCGACACAGCACTCGTTCACGCCAGACGGCACGGCCACCGAGGCGTCGTGAAGCAATTGTTGTCTGTATCGGCTGCACAGGGCAGGAAGCGGAAGGAGCGGGAGCCTGAGGATCCCGCTGAGACGGCAGCGCCCGCAGAGCCCGGTATCCTTCAGCGGGTCAGGCGGTGAACTCCCTTTCTCTCAGTTATACTGTGGGAATCGGACGTCAAACCCAGAGCAGGACAACACGGCCAGTAAACCAGGAGGAAGGGGGTTGGGGCTACTCGAGAGCCAAACTACGGCGGGTGACCTCGACCTTTTAGGCCGAGAAGTACCCAACGTTCCTCTGCAAGTTTTTCCTCGCTCCCTCTCTCTTTCTCATTCATTTTCTCATTCACTGTACAAAAATATTTATAAAGAAACCACCCTAGCAGAAGGCGACGTGGAGTACCTGGGATACGAATACGGCTCGAGCAAAGCACTAGTGAACACCTTAGCTTAATGGAGTGCTAGAACGTTTGCCGAACCTCGGCGCGTCGCAGCGAGCTTTGAAACAATGGTTTCAGAAATGCACTGTGTCGTGCTACGCAGGGTTCCACTGATATGATAGAAGAAGAAAAAAGAGTAGGTCGAAGAAGAACAAAGAAGTAAGTGAAGTAGTATCCTCACTTTCGAGAGATAGCCTCACTTTCGAGAGATAGCTGCATACCAACTATTTCCCCACCCGCCAGACCACCAGACTCCCGAGAAGAAGACCCACGTGACAGACTTCTGAAACGCGAGGTAAAACTGACAGCTAGACTGAGACAGATAGGGCTGCAGCCACCAACAGTAGATGGCAACGGGAATTGCTTGTTCCTCAGCTTAACCTAGACCAGATGGCCCTCCGCAACGAATTGGCTGACTACTGGGATGCTCACAGAGACGACTTGAAAGTCATCGTACCCGAACTCGACACTTCCCAATACATCGAAAAGCTGCGCGAGAACTAAAGTTGGGGTGACTACCTCTCTGTTGTAGCTTTCACAAAGCTCAGGAAGTGCAAATACGCCCTTTTTCAATCGATGAGAGGAGCAAGCTCCACACAAAAACGGTAGGGGAAGCAGGCCCTCTCGTAATGCTTGGCTATATTGCCCAGGTGCACTACATCCCAGTCCTAGGCACGCTCACCAACAGCTCAGAAGGTTCCTCAACCCTCGAGCAGAATCACAACCGGAATCGCAGGAACGGCCACCCGCCCAACCGGCATCACCGGAACAGTCAATGGCTCGCCCGGTAACACCAGAACAGCCAAGTGCTCGACCGCAAACGCCGGAATCGCGTTCACCTGTTCTTCCGATGGGTCCGTCAACGCCAACACAAGCACAAGACTCGCAGGCAAGTCCAGCCGCAAACATCCCACAAACACAAGAACAGAATTCCCAGAACGTGCTCAAATGCCGCCATTGTGGCGTGACAACAACAAGGTCCGGCAACCCGTTCGCTAACCAGTTTGGTGTGGGTGTGCACGAAAGGACCTGTGAAGGGAATTCGGAAGGACTGCAAAGCCCAAGCCCAGACCGAAATTAGCCCAGCACCTACCTGGCGCCCCTGACCCAGCGAGCTACGAGGGTCGAAAAAATATCACCTACCCCCATTTCTTTTTTAGAACAACCTTTCTCGTTTCCTACTTACTTTGATCATAGGTGTCACGGCAAGTTCTGGCAGCCGCTGCTTAACATGTGCATGTTAATCCATGTGGTTCATGTACTTATAAGAACTCAATGCTTAACAAAGTGTGACATGACACCCCGAGGGCCCGGTTTTGCGCACAAACAACCCCCTACAATAGCCAGTGTGCCCGGCCAACTTGCAACGAGGCCCCCCCCGCCAGGGTGGAGGGACCCATCCCAGGGCTAAGTTCCAGGCGATCCCTCGGGATCTTCTCGGTAGACTGAGCCGAGCACCCGAGCTCAACCCGGAAGCCCCATGGGGAAGGCTGGGGGTAGGACACAGCAGAGAAACCCAGCAGTGGGGGCACGCCTATCGACTAGGTGAACCCCCGATCAGACTGGAATGGGGTATCCCCGAGGGGCCCCTGAGAGAAGCGGCGGATCTCATACGTGACCGCCTTGGGTGGGAACCGGCCCGGTTGCTGGCCAACTGGTACAGGAGGGGAGTGGGGATCAATCCCCACAAAGACCAGAGAAAACTGGGTCTGAGGGTAGCGACCATATCGCTCTTGAGCGACACGGTCATGGAATGGGAGAGGGGGAGCCGGAGAGTGAGAACCCCTCTGCCGGTCGGCACACTGTGCCACATGGAAGGCGAGGCCAGGAACCTGTGGACACACGGGATTCGTCCCGATGATGTCGCACGCGACCGGGTCTCGCTGACCTACAGGGCCGTGCGCGAGGCCGCCTCCCAAAGTTTGCAAGGCCGGGACACCCCGCAAGAAACTCCCATACCCCCCCCGCCCAGCCCTCAGGCATCCACTGCACCCCCCCAACATCAGTCCAGCCCCGCGCCACGGACACTTTTGCTTCATCACCAAAGAACTCTACAATCAATCAAAGAATCAGCAAGACAGCGGCTGATAACCGCGGGGGACGTCGAACAAAACCCTGGTCCCGGCCGCGCGGAGATGAGGTTCGCGACGTTAAACGTAACCAACCTACTACAGTATCTCCCAGCGGCCGACGCGGTGGAAGCGGATCTTCTCTGCTGCCAGGAGGTGACACTCCTTCCGTGCAAACG
The DNA here is from genome assembly GCA_030068145.1 of Diplonema papillatum. Taxonomy (NCBI): domain Eukaryota; phylum Euglenozoa; class Diplonemea; order Diplonemida; family Diplonemidae; genus Diplonema; species Diplonema papillatum. The sequence continues at coordinate 29,983 of JAPJBO010000208.1, read as the reverse complement.
GGTGCAGGCGGAGGAATACCTGCGGAAATGGTGCTGCCACTGGGGTCTGCCACCACCCGGAAGACTCTGTAGGAACTCCGGTAGTCGCTCGACGATGAACGCCGCGAACGGAGGGCTCTCCACTCTAGTACTGAGACCGATACCGGCGTACGATACGATGACGGCGCTCTCGCACGCAGCAATACGGTCCCCGGACCGAGTGAGCCATACGGTAGTAGCAACAGGGGCCGGCAACACGTTCGTGCACGTGTTCAATGTCTACTGCCCTTCCGGAAACGGGAGGGCGGAGAGCGAGGAGCGTGAGGACATGCTGGAGAAGATCCTCTTCGCAGCGGCGGATAGCCTCGGTGACGTCCCCATAATGGTGATGGGTGACCTGAACACAGAAGAAGACCGGTCCCCTGTACTGCGGAAGGCACTAAGGAACGGATGGTCCGACGCAGCGGAACTGCACCATGCGCGTACCGGTGACACACCACCACCACCGACCTTTACCAACGCCCGGACATCAGGCACGAGGATCGACCGCATACTCCTCAACCGAATAACGACGGGAGCTTTCCGCCAATGCGTCACCACCGCGGTGAACGTGCCGGGACACCGGCTCGTGACAATGACCCTGGACATTGCGGCGCTGCGCCAAATCGTGTGGCGATTTAAAGTACCGCGGGAAATCTCTACGGAGGGGGGACCCAAGTGGGGCCTCTCGGACACAGAAGCTTACAGGGAAGCCGTACAGAGACTGGCCAACTCCGATTTCGCAGAACGGCTGGCAGCACAGCGAGTGGAAGAGGCCTGGCTCGAGTGGTCACGAGTCAGTGAGCAGTACTTGCAGGATGCCTTCGGAATCCCTGCGGAAGAAAGGGGAAGAAGTACCGGCCGGGGGATAAAGACGTCACCTAAAAGAGTCTGCATCACGGCAAGCACTGCGAGCGACGGGTCGGGGGCGGCGAACAGCAGACAGCTACGGCTCCGGAAGGCCATCCACAGGATGGAACGCATCTGCAGCTACCTTGCGCAACGACGCGGGCCGGAGGCAGTTCCGCATGAGGTATCCCGTTGCTGGCAGAACAGCAGGCGGCTGGCACAGGCGTGCATGAAAGATGGCCAAGGGACAGAAGGATTCCCGGATCATGAGGAGGCGAAGCAGCTTCTCACGGCATTGCGGGAAGAGACGAGCAGGCTCGGAAAGGAAGGATCGGCGGCCAGGTTTACGAAATACCGAGACAAGCTGAACGAGAGGGCCGATGCGAGCAGACGATGTCTGACAACCATCTGCGCCGGACGCGCTGAGCCGTCGGGGGTGTTGCGAAAGGGGGCGGGAGTGACTGCAAATGTTGACGAGATGGACGAGGTGCTGAACACTGCGTGGGACCCTATCCTGCGTAAGTACAAGGACGGGCCAGAGCCGGAGTACGAGCCGTTTCGGGATCGGTTCCATGATCACATCGGCCCACATATGATGGAAGCCGGAACAATCACGGGGGAGGAGCTGCGAATTCTGCTGAGGAAGAAGCCGAAGCAAAGCGCGTCAGGGGTGGATGGCTGGCGTATGGCTGAACTGCGGGAGTTGCCGCTCCCCCTGCTGAATGCACTTGCAGACGTCATGAACCTGGTCGAAGCAACTGGAGACTGGCCGGCAAGCATGACAACTGCGCTGGTGTCGATGGTGCCGAAGGATGAGAGTCAAGACCCGCTGCACACAAGACCGATAACCGTCATATCCGCCGTGTACCGCTTATGGGCCTGCCGCAGGCTGGCGGACATAGTTCTGTGGCAAGAGGAACGGGTCACCGGATCGAGGACGTCTTGATGGAAATTGGGCTCGAGATGGAGGACGCCTTGTTAGACGGGGAGCCGCTCTACGGTGTGGCGCTGGACTTCCGGAAATGCTTCGACATGGTCCCGCGAGAGATAGTACTGCGCTTAGCCGAGGACTTAGGATTGCACAATCGGGTTCTCAAGCCGCTGAGGGCTATCTACAGACTGCTCGCGAGACGCTTCAAGCTACCATTAGGGGTGGGCAGGGAGTTCAGTGTGACCAACGGTATCCTTCAAGGGTGCCCTGTATCCGTCATACTCATCAATGCCCTGCTGTCGGTAGTGATGAAAGCGGTCAAGAAAGAAGCGGAGGGTGTGAGTACGCGGACGACGCCACACTGCTGTCCAGGCTGTCGGAGGCCGCCCTGCAAAAGGGAGTGGATGTAGTAGACGAGTTCTGCACACTCACCGGGATGGAGCTAAACCTCCAGAAGACGGTCGCGTTCTCGACGAGACGTAGGCACCAGTCGACGCTCAAACTCCGCAGCGTGGATGCGCTGCTGCGGTTTAGCAAATCCGTCACGTGCCTCGGGGTCCTAGTCTCGACGGCGAAGAATAGGACGGAAAGGTCCGACTCGGAGAGGGTGGAGAAGGCGGCTGCCCTGGCGGAAGGCCTCCGCCATGCGCCGTTCCGGTACGAAAAGCGGGTCCGGATTGTGCAGTCGAATGTGCTACCGGCGGCGCTGTCAGGCTGCTCTTTCGCGCCGGTATCGAAGGTGGCGATGAAACGGCTGACGACGTCGGTGATGGGACTGATCTGGGGTGGATCCAACCCGAAGCGCGCGAGGGAGATGGTCCTAAACTTTCAGGAGAAGGGCCACCTGACGGATCCCGGTACATGCCTAGCATATAGGGTGACGACAGCGTTTTACGCGGCGTGCGAGAGGTTGCCACGACTGCTGCCTCTGATGGAGAGCATCCGGGGAAGATACGCCGAGGGGGACCTACCCCTGGGGCCAGTTGGGCTGGCGATGAGGAGCATGGAGGAGTGTGGACGCGTATGGGGACCCGGGCCCCTGTCTCGCACGCTGAGGAATGGTGCAACATTTGACCCGTTAGCCTCGGCACCTTCGAAGAGGGGACATGAAGTTAGGGCGGACTTGAGGGCGAAGACGTGGTCCCGACTGGTGGCGAGGCGGCCGGGATTTGAGGGCGTACAGAGAGCCGATCTGGAGCGGACGAACTCCTTCTGGAGGATGCGTGAATGTCCCGCGCACACCGCGAGGCTTATACGTGTAGCGTTGGCGGGGGGGGTGAACACGGCTGAGTACACGTCGCGGATGAGGCAGGCCGGAGCTGAGCCGCAGGCGCCCAGCTGCAAGCACTGTGGAAGCGGCGACACCGAGGACGAGAAACACGTATTCTGGGACTGCGGAGCGTACTCGCACATACGGCGACGAGAGGCACATGCCGAGCTGATGGCAGCCAACCGGGCCGACTGGCCCAGATGCACGCTGGAACACGGAGTGGTAGTACCCGAGAATGCCCAATTCTCGAGGCGGCTCCAGGAGATGATGGCTGAAATCCTTGCGGAACGGGCAGGGCTCGAAGCACGTGGCTGGGTAGCCAGGAACCCCACGACCCCCTGGTCGAGAGCGGATGCGATGCCTGCCGAGAAATTTGACCACCCCTTCGCGCGGATTGCCCCGGCATGGACGTGGGAGCGGAACAAGACCTGGGGACTACCGACGTTTTATGCGTTGGTAGCGTGGCTGTCGGACATGCAATGGACCGAGAACGGGCAGGCGTCAATGCTGGAGCTTGCGATCGACTTTGAACTCTTCTCGGGCCTCAGCATGCCGCTGCACGGGAATGCGCCGAAGGGGGTGAGAGAACGGGGAAACGTCCTGCGCTGCATGATGAGCGCGTTGGACAAGCTGGCGGCACAGCAAGGGCTGGGAAGCTGCATGAGAGGGGAGAGGGTGTGCCCGACGACGTCGCTGTCGTTCATGGGCATCTCGGGGATATCGGGTGTACGGCCCAGGCCACGCTTTCGCGAGGCACACACGGGGACGATACTTGAGGAACAAGTGAAAGGAAGCGATGTAGGGACGCAGTGCCCGACGTACCCTGGCTGGACGATCGGGAGAGCGGCGAGGTGGGCCCTGCCTGCACCACCACAACTGCGCCCAGACCCCGTGCATATGCCGGGTGTCGGTATAGAGAAGGCACTCGTGCTGCCGGCACCATCACCACGCGAACGATGGGCAATCGCGGTGTGCACAGAGCACAGCACGACGAAGTGCGGTGAGTGCAAGACGGCGGCGGCGTGTTGCCGCAGCGGGCATCATGCCTGCCGCACGCATGGCAGAGGAACCTGCCAAGAGTGCAAAAGGCTACCTACGCTGACGCAGAGGCGACCGGCGGCATGTTGCAGCCGCGGCCACCACCAGTCCAACAAGCCGAACGTCCAGTCAACCCCCGGACGCAACAAGAAGAAGAGGCCCTACTCACCCACCCAGGTGGGCGTACAACGGGAAACGCCAGTAGGAAAGCGAGCGGCGCGAGCGCCGCTCGCGGCAACGAAAAAGGAGACGGCGACGACCGGACGGGCGACCAAGAGGCCGCCACCAACGCCAGGAACCAGCGAACGACCAGCGCTGAAGAAGAGGGTGCTTGGCACCCCGAAGGAAGGCCCGATCGCCGGCCGCAAGCGGAAGAAGACGAAGGCGACCACACCCGACTCAGGGGTGCATCGAAGGAAGAAGAAGGTTCCGAGGGCAAGCAGCTCTCAGAAACGACCGGGGACCACGGGCACACCAATGCCCTGGCAAGTGGAAAACGGGCACTCCTGCCCGCCCTCGTACTCGCCGACTCAGTCTTTGGAATCGCAAGAAAGCCGAACCCCGCTAGCTCCACAAATGCTCGACCTTGACGAGTAAAAGAATAAAACAAAACTACGCATTTCTTTCTCTTTCTCATTATTGTGATTCCCAAACGAGCTGACACGAAGCGCATTGTTCTCCTCCATTGTGTCCCCCTTTTCTATCCTCGCTCGTAGCTGCCGATGAAAGATTCCCCGCGGTGCAAGCGCCTGCGCATGTCTGCAGAGGACGTGGAGATGGCGGAAGGGCTGGCCCTCGATGCGACCGCGGACGGGCCAGAGCAGGACGGCCACCGCCATTCGGATTAGGACTCCTCAGCATGAGGAGCCTTCCGGCGTTTCTTTTACAAGAAACGGAAACGTTTCCGTTTCAGCTTCCTTATTTCGGAAACACTCGAGGGACTGCCTTGTGCTTACTTAGAAGGAGGCTAGAGGGGGAGGAACAATACAACTACAAAGTGGGTCTTTTTTGCGATAACCAATTTCTGCTTCCCTGGAGACAGTATTTGTTACAGCTAAAAAGAACGTTGGCAGCGGTTTAACCAGAACACATGTAGGGGTTTGCGGGTTTGCGGGTTAAATCGCACAAACAAAAATATTGCTCGTTCAGAATGGCGGTTGACCTACGACTGGTCCCCCATCAAGGTGGTCCTCGCTCCCGAGGGATGGAACGCCGCCAACGAAGACCCTGATTGCTGCCTTGATTGCGGGAAGATCCACATCAAGGGCTCTTTCTGCGCCATGTGCGGGAAGCGCGGCAGCGAAGCCTGCTTCAAAGGGTCACTACCCAAAGAGATTTCGCCCCTGTTCCTCGATAACATGTCCGAGGACGGGTGGCTCTGCCTCTATTGTCTGGTGTCACTACACCAAGATGGCATAAGTGTCGAAGAGGAGCTCAAGCGCAGGGCCTCCCGTGATCACGATCACGCCGGCCCTCCGGTAGCGGGACCAGAGGCCCTGCTCCGCGATGTCGAGGATGGGCCCACCAAAACGGCCTTGCAGGCCGTCATTGCGCTCCTGTTTGCCCAGCAGTCCAAGACCCCCGCCATCCCCGTCCCAGCCCCTCTGGTCAATACCGAGGCGGTTGATCCTCGCCGAGTCACGACTTGGTTGGCAGTATTGGAGACGGCGCAGGGGCGGCAGCTGATCCTGTCGGAGATCAAGGGGCGGTACGCGTACCACATGGTGCCCGAGAACCCCCACGACGTCGCGAGCTCAATAGACCATGAGAGGAGAATCCTCTCCTACTTCTCCACCCTGGAGGCTTTGATGCCCCTGGCTTCGTGCTGGTCTGCCCTAGAAGAGACACTGCTTGGCACTCTCTGCCTACCCATTGGCTGATCCGCTTCGGCGACGACCGCTTTGGAAGAGGGACACTGCTTGGCACTCCCTGCATACCCATTGGCTGATCCGCTTCGGCGACGACCGCTTTGGAAGAGGGACTGCTCGCTTCGTGCTGATCTGCCCTACAAGAGACACTGCTTGGCACTCTCTGCATACCCATTGGCTGATCCGCTTCGGCGACGACCGCTTTGGAAGAGGGACACTGCTTGGCACTCTCTGAATACCATTGACTGTGTTCCGCTTCGGTGCTGACTGCTTTGGAAAAGGGACTGCTCGCTTCGTGCTGATCTGCCCTTCAAGAGACACTGCTTGGCACTCTCTGCATACCCATTAGCTATGATCTGCTTCAGTGCTGACTGCTTTGGAAGAGGGACTGCTCGCTTCGTGCTGATCTGCCCTACAAGAGACACTGCTTGGCACTCTCTGCATACCTATTGACTGCGGTCCGCTTTGGCTTTGAACATTGCGGACCTCCCGAGCAGGTTGGAGCACAACTGGTCTGAGTTGAGCTTCTGCGGCCTAAGACCCCGAAGGCGTGTCCTCCGGCAAGGTGTGGTGGAGAAGGAGCTCCACAAGCTGGTTGAAGAAGAACGTCGTTCACCAGCTGCGCTTCCGCGCGTCTGGCCTCAGCGTAAGAAGGGGAGAGACCGTTTCAGTCTGCGTTCTCCCCCCTCCCACATTTTTCTCTGCTGGCAAAGGGCCATTGGGATAGGAGCCATTGGGACAATCCCATGGACCGCGTGAATGGCGCGAACGGGCCCACGGCAGCGCAAGCCCGTGCCCACACGCCGGTCGTAGCTAACGGTGGTCGCGCATGCAGCCTGTCTGCTCGCGGTCGCGCCGGCCCGGCCCGCAACCGCAGCCGCCAAGGCGGCCACATTCGCCCGTGCCCACACGCCGGCCAGCTCTTCCCACCGAGCTTGCAATCCAGCTACGGAGCACAACCGAGGATCCCGTAGTGTCAGCGGGACGGAGCCGAGGTCCGTTTGGTAGAACAGCGCATCAAACATGAGTTTAATTCGCACGCCGGGTCGGCGCCTACGGCTCCGAAGGCAACCGCACGGAAGGAGAATTAAACGCTAGTCCTTAGAAGATTAATATTAACCGACTAATGATATACTGTGAAACAGGGCCTCTCGCTCCCTCACACAACCGCTCTGGAAATGTGGCAAACACACGAAGATCATTAGCAGTTGGTTCATTTTCACCCTTTTACGCTTGCGCCGCGGGGAATCTTTCATCGGCAGCTACGAGCGAGGATAGAAAAGGGGGACACAATGGAGAACAATGCGCTTCGTGTCAAGTCGTTTGGGAATCACAATAGTGAGAAAGAGACAGAAAGAGAGATGGTGCGAGGGAAACCTTGCAGAGGAGCGTTGGGGTACTTCTCGGCCTAAAAGGTCGAGGTCACCCGCCGTAGTTTGGTTCTCGAGTAGCCCCAACCCTGGTTTACTGGCTGTGTTGTCCTGCTCTGGGTTTGACGTCCGATTCCCACAGCATAACTGAGAGAAAGGGAGTTCACCTCCCCTCCACGACCCGCTGAAGGATACCGGGCTCCGCGGGGGCCGCCGTCTCAGCGGGATCCTCAGGCTCCCGCTCCTTCCGCATCCTGCCCTGTGCAGCCGGAACAGACAACAAGTGTTTCACGACGCCTGCGTGGCCATGCCGTCTGGCGTAAACGAGTGCTGTGTCGCCGTGATTGTCCGCAGCCCTTGCATCGGCACTGCACGACAGCAATTCTGTCGCGATGGTTTCGTTGCCGTTCTCGCAGGCCGCCATGAGCGCGAGCGCAGTATGTATCGCTTCGAAGCGAGGTTGCCATCGTGAAAGAATTGGTGTCGGCGGGGGCCGACGTCAACGCCGCCGGCAACTCCGGCATGACTGCTCTCTTCGCGGCTTGCAGAAGAAGCGAGGTTGCCATCGTGAAAGAATTGCTGTCGGCGGGGGCTGACGCCAACGCCGCAGGCAACGTCGGCTGGACTGCTCTCTTCTTGGCTTGCAGAGCAGGCGAGGTGGCCATCGTGAAAGAATTGCTGTCGGCGGGGGCCGACGTCAACGCCGCCAGCAACTGCGGCGGAACTGCTTTCTTCGTGGCTTGCGGAGTAGGCAAGGTTGCCATCGTGAAAGAATTGCTGTCCGCGGGGGCCGGTGTCAACGCCGCAGACAACAACGGCAGGACTCCAGTCTCGCCGTTGTTGTTTGCCGTCGGCGGCGCGGGCCCCACTTGTCCGCAAAAGCAACCTTTTGACGACGTCTGCGTGTCCTTGACTGCTGGCGAGGATGAGCGCCGTTGCCCCCGCCTTGATATACTCGGGAATAGCTACGATGACAGCCCCCATGGTTCAGTTCCTCTTCCACGGGCACCTGTTCACGATAGAGTGCGGGGTTTTTGATGCTTAATAATAATATTCTCCTCCTTGGTGTCGGTCTCGTGCTGCAATTAGCTCCAGTCTCAGCTGCCGCTGCGTGTGTGACCCTGTCTTTGTGGACCCTGGAAGAAGAGCACGTTGGGGTGGATGCTGCTCTCCGGGGGCGCGGAGGGGGAAGATCTTCGTTGAGTGTCCAGGCAGGATCTTGCTTCGCGTGTCACGCGATGATGAATATCTCCAGAAGGAAATTGGGGACCGGGGGTGGGCCAGTGCACCTTTGTGTGTGACCCTGTCTTTGTGGACCCTGAAAGAAGAGCACGTTGGTGTGGAAGCTGCTTTGGCAGCGCGCGACTGCAATGGTGGGCCAAAGAAACTGACCGATGCGGCACGAGCAGCCCGACCGGCGACCAGTCTGAGTCGTCAGAGTGGCTCAGAGGACGATGACATCGACCAAATCCTTGGTGGAACCCTGGGCCTGGCACAGTCGCGGTGGCTGTTGTTCGGCGGCACATGGCCGAGCTGCCGGGCGAACCCGTCGGGCACATAGTGCGGGACCTCGAAGAGTGGTGCAGACTGCAGCACACGGCGCGGCTCCTCGGCGGCTTCACACGGGACGGCCGCCGCCGGTTTTCGGTGGTGAAGGCCGTGCAGGGCCGCCGGGTGCTGCTGCATGCCAGCTGCCCTTGCGCGGATGCCGGGAGCGACGCCGTCCGGCAGGAAGAAGTCAAGGCCCATACGGTACCAAGAAGACAGACAGTCACCTACTACGACACCATATACTGAGGAGGGCCTACCGTGTGGATAATGGCCGAAACTACCAATGTGACCAACAACGATGGTACCCACCGATTCTCTTACCGCGCGTGTCCACCACTCTTCCGACACTCAGGGCAAGGATATCGTCCCATTGACGAAGGTCAGCCGGAGACTTTAAAACCCCGGAGTTTCAAGCGAACTTTCACTCTAAAGAAGATTTTCACGCCGTAGCAGAACGACCACACCCTACCCACCTACTCCCGAACACCCCTAAACGCGTCAGGGGACTTCACAAGCTTTCACAACGGAGTGACACATCTCCCGAAACGAGCAGCACCCTCTCACTTTTCCCAACCCTCTCAACCCCCCTCCTTACCCAAGCCTCTACGGTCAACCGGAGACTTTAAATTACCGACCTTTTAGTCCACAAATAACGCTAAAAAAGAAATGAACGATGCATCCCCCGCACGAAGCCAGCGACAATGAAGGAGCGGAGTTGTTCGAAGGCCTGTGCAGCTCCCTGATGGCCGAGCTACCGGGAGAACCCGTCGGGCACGTAGTGCGGGACCTCGAAGAGTGGTGCAGACAGCAGCAGACGGCGCGGCTCCTCGGCGGCTTCACGCGGGACGGCCGCCGCCGGTTTTCGGAGGTGAAGGCCGTGCAGGGCCGCCGGGTGCTGCTGCATGCCAGCTGCTCTTGTGTGGACGCCGGGAGCGACGCCGTCCGGCAGGAAGAAGTCAAGGCCCTCTCTCGCACCGTCGAGCTGCTCATCGCGTACAGGTGCCCACCCGTCGTCGTCGGCCACTTTCGGTACCCCGGTGACGATGATGACAACGGCGATGACGCCGCCGCCGGCGGCTGCCGGCCGCTGCGGGACAGGTTCCCTTCTTCCCGCGTGTTCGCAAGCCAGCTCTCCGACCTTCTGCCGCCGACGCTCAGCGTCTCCTTCGCCTCCGACCTGGCGGACGCCGCCCTCAACAAGTGCGAACAGGTTTGCCGGGGCTTTTCTGTGTTTACAATGCAGTGTTGGTATGGTACTAAAGTTTCGTAGTTGGCAGCGTGCCACATGAAACTTACCAACTTGGTACTAATAATTAGTAGTGTTGGCAGCATACTACAAATGTTGGTACTAACAATTAACTAATAATAGGCAGCATACTACATGAAAACTTGCCATGAAATGTTGGTACTAATAATTAGTAGTGTTGGCAGCATACTACAAATGTTGGTACTAACAATTAACTAATAATAAGCAGCATACTACATGAAAACTTGCCATGAAATGTTGGTACTAATAATATTATATTAGTAGTCGGCAGCTGAACAGAGTTCCCAAAACGTACAGCAAAAAGTCAACAACAACACTACAAAGACACTCACACGCAACACGTAGCACTAAACACACGCATACCCAACGAATATACCATGAATGAACCCTTTCGACGACGGCGCACACAAAAAGTCACAAAAAGGGGGGCCCAAGACTACACTCCACGAAGGAATGTACTTGGTGTCGGTCACAAACAGTCCCGGACATGGCTAGCCATAACCCATAACGAAAGCGTGCACTAAATATACAACCCGTAACCACATAGCCCTTTCTTGCTCTAAGAGAACCCATTCATGAACGGTCACACGGAGCCCCCCCCCCCCAAAACCCCGGAATTTCAAGCGAACTTTAACTCTAAAAAGCGACCTTTCTTGATATTCGCCAGGTTGTGCCATCTGTAGGTCCGAAGATGTTAATAAACCTCGTTACTACTGATCTACCGTTGACAGTGATAGCGCCCCACAGTAGCAAGGGAACACACACTGCAGGCACGCAAGGGTAGCCAGGTGGTCGTTCTAGAGAACCTTCTGCGGTTCGAGGGCGAGCACAACGGCAGCGAAGGCACAGCGCGCTCTGAGCATGGTGGCAGGCGTTGTGGTTTACGACGGGTTCCGCGGGCTGCTGGCGGGGACGGCGTCGACGACCCGCCTGCCGCAGCTGGCCGAGGCCGTGTGCCTCAGCCCGCAGTGCCGCGAGAGCATCGAGACTGTCTCCTGTCATTTAGTGCGTTCCCTACATAGCTGCAGAGCAAAAAGGCCCTTTTGAGTTGAACAGACTTCCCACAGAAGCTGCAACACACTACAAAGACACCCACACTCACAACTTAGTACTCAACACACGCATACCCAATACTTCGATCATAACTAAAACCCGTTCGACGACGGTCATCCAGGGACCTGAAAGCCCCGGATCCTCAAGCACTCAGAACGAAGTGCCGGTCTTCTACTTAGACAATCCAGCTTTCTAACGAAGGAACACACACCTACAGGCACGCAGGGGTAGCCAGGTGGTCGTTCTAGAGAACCTTCTACGGTTCGAGGGCGAGCACAACGGCAGCGAAGGCACAGCGCGCGCTCTGAGCATGGTGGCAGGCGTTGTGGTGTACGACGGGTTCCGCGGGCTGCTGGCGGGGACGGCGTCGACGACCCGCCTGCCGCAGCTGGCCGAGGCCGTGTGCCTCGGCCCGCAGTGCCGCGAGAGCATCGAGACCGTCTCCTGTCCTTTAGTGCGTTCCCTACATAGCTGCAGAGCAAAAAGGCACTTTTTGAGTAGAATAGACTTCCCACAACGTACCGCAAAACGTCGCAGAAGCTGCAACACACTACAAAGACACCCACACTCACCACTTAGTACTCAACACACGCATACCCAATAATTCGATCATAAATAAAACCCGTTCGACGGCGGTCATCCAGGGACCTGAAAGCCCCGGATCCTCAAGCACTCAGAACGAAGTGCCTGTCTTCAACTTGGAGACATAGCAAGAGAACGAAGTGCCGGTCTTCTACTTAGACAATCCAGCGTTCTAACGAAGGAACACACACCTACAGGCACGCAGGAGTAGCCAGGTGGTCGTTCTAGAGAACCTTCTACGGTTCGAGGGCGAGCACAACGGCAGCGAAGGCACAGCGCGCGCTCTGAGCATGGTGGCAGGCGTTGTGGTGTACGACGGGTTCCGCGGGCTGCTGCGTCGACGACCCGCCTGCCGCAGCTGGCCGAGGCCGTGTGCCTCGGCCCGCAGTGCCGCGAGAGCATCGAGACCGTCTCCTGTCCTTTAGTGCGTTCCCTACATAGCTGCAGAGCAAAAAGGCACTTTTTGAGTAGAACAGACTTCCCACAACGTACCGCAAAACGTTCTGCAACACACTACAAAGACACCCACACTCACCACTTAGTACTCAACACACGCATACCCAATAATTCGATCATAAATAAAACCCGTTCGACGGCGGTCATCCAGGGACCTGAAAGCCCCGGATCCTCAAGCACTCAGAACGAAGTGCCTGTCTTCTACTTGGAGACATAGCAAGAGAACGAAGTGCCGGTCTTCTACTTAGACAATCCAGCGTTCTAACGAAGGAACACACACCTACAGGCACGCAGGGGTAGCCAGGTGGTCGTTCTAGAGAACCTTCTACGGTTCGAGGGCGAGCACAACGGCAGCGAAGGCACAGCGCGCGCTCTGAGCATGGTGGCAGGCGTTGTGGTGTACGACGGGTTCCGCGGGCTGCTGCGTCGACGACCCGCCTGCCGCAGCTGGCCGAGGCCGTGTGCCTCGGCCCGCAGTGCCGCGAGAGCATCGAAATTGACTCCTGTCCTTTAGTGCGTTCCCTACATAGCTGCAGAGCAAAAAGGCACTTTTTGAGTTGAACAGACTTCCCACAACGTACAGCAAACAGTCGCAGAAGCTGCAACACACTACACAGACACTCACATAGCAAGAGAACGAAATGCCTGTCTTCTACTTGGAGACAATCCAGCTTTCTAACGAAGGAACGCACACACCTACAGGCACGCAGGGGTAGCCAGGTGGTCGTTCTAGAGAACCTTCTGCGGTTCGAGGGCGAGCACAACGGCAGCGAAGGCACAGCGCGCGCTCTGAGCATGGTGGCAGGCGTTGTGGTGTACGACGGGTTCCGCGGGCTGCTGGCGGGGACGGCGTCGACGACCCGCCTGCCGCAGCTGGCCGAGGCCGTGTGCCTCGGCCCGCAGTGCCGCGAGAGCATCGAGACCGTCTCCTTCCTGCTGCCGGCGCCGAAGCTGCCGTGCGTGACCTGTTTCGCCGGCTCGGCCCGCCTGCTAGGGGACAGGGCGCACGCACTTCTCGAGTTCGTCTCACTTTCAGACGAAGTGCTGCTGGCTGGCCGGCCTGCGGCTGCATACCTGCTGGCAGCAGAGCGGCGCTTGATACCCGGGCCTTTCGCACCTGCGATCTCCACGGCTGACTTGTCCATTCCAGAAATCGCGGAAGAAGAGTTGCGGTGCATCGTGCGAGCGTTTGCCCTCAGTGCGGAGTTAGGCCGCAGCCTGACGGCTCCTGTCGATCACTGTGTGTCGATCAAGCTAAAGCGTAAAGCAACACCTTCGTCGAGTCCCCATGCCAACCGTCCTCGCATAGTGCAGAGGCTGTGCGTGGCAGGGCCCGACACACTGCAAGCCCGCATCGGGAGGGAGTACGTCGGCGTCGGCCCGGTTACGGTGCGTGGGTACCACCGGAGGCTGGCCGGCGGCGGGACGGCGGTCGTCGTCGGGTGCCTGGGCGCCCCGCTCGCAGCGGAACGGGACCTGTGCCCGACGCTGTCGCTCATGCGGCTGCTTGCCGCCGAAGGCGTGCCTTCGGGTGGGCAGGTCGTCTTCGTCGGACCGTTTCCCGCGCACGAAGGCTTGGACCTGAAGGGTGCCCGCCGCCTCCCCGACGAGAAGACAGTCTACAGCCTGCTCGCGCCTCGTCCGCAACCAGATCCGTAGACGCACCCTGCATTGGGAGAAATGATGCTAGCTGCTGTGAGCTTCGCTACTAGCATAAGGAATAGGGGGAAACCCCGTGCTCGCAGCAGACTACACATATGCTCGCAAGAAAACAGTCTACAGCCTGCTCGTGCCTTCAGATCCTTAAAAATGCGAATTCTTCGTCGGCCACTCACTCTTGCTTTGGGAGAAACGCTGCTGCTGCTGCTGCTGCTGCTGCTGCTACTATGGTGCAGCACGCAAACAAGAGGGTTACATCTACCATTGACCAAATGTTCGATTGATGGAAGCGTTTGATTTGAAAGTACGCGTGTCGCCTGTGCGCGGATAGTCATGGACCGGGCTGCGGCTGCGAGGTTTGCTAGTACGTGTTTGCAGCTCACACCCGTTCCCGAGAAAACACTCCACGAATAGTCCTCCCTCCTGCATCAGGAGAATGCTGCTGCTGCTGTGAGCTTCGAGCACAACGAAATAGGAGGAAACCCGATGTTCGCAGCAAGGCACACACCTGCTCCCTGAAAGAAAACAGCCTGCTGCCTGCTCGCGCCTCGTCCGTAGCCAGTGTCCTAGAAGCACGAATTCTCCGTCGAGAATGCTGCTGCTGCTGTGAGCTTCACTACTAGCGCAAAGGCAAGCGGAAACCACTGCTCCTGAGCATGCATCTGTCAAGTCCGGTCTGACGTACCCGAACACTTGACCTCTTGTCGAAAGGGCACTTCTTCCGGCGCCAACGACGCTGTGCCTGCAACAGTAGGAACAGCCGAACACTCATTACCCATTCATTTACACTGATGCCTCGTCCAGTCGGCGCCCCGCATCTCTACTTTCAGCGCTCTTCGCGTTTGTTCGTTGCTTGTCCCAGGGACAGCGTGGCCACCGCAACTGCGAAAAAGAAGTTCCGAACAAGCTGCGTTTTCCTACCTTTTTGTTTTCCCTTATGGCAAACAACCGCGGGGTGTAACCATCAAAAAAGCGACGGTTGGCAGCGTGTTATGGAAATTACCAAACTAAGTGATCACATGCGGTACATCGACCTTGAAGCGGCGGGAACGAAGCGAAAGATGAAAAGAGCATCCGGCCATCGCTACAGATATTCTGCATTCTAACATCAAACTGGTACGGTGGATCCAACTCGCTAATGCAGGCCATCGCTACAGATATTCTGCATTCTAACATCAAACTGGTACGGTGGATCCAACTCGCTAATGCAGGCCATCGCTACAGATATTCTGCATTCTAACATCAAACTGGTACGGTGGATCCAACTCGCTAATGCAGGCCATCGCTACAGATATTCTGCATTCTAACATCAAACTGGTACGGTGGATCCAACTCGCTAATGCAGGCCATCGCTACAGATATTCTGCATTCTAACATCGAACTGGTACGGTGGATCCAACTCGCTAATGCAGGCCATCGCTACAGATATTCTGCATTCTAACATCATCTAACATCAAACTGGTACATTGGATCCGACTCGCTAATGCAGGCCATCGCTACAGATATTCTGCATTCTAACATCAAACTGGTACGGTGGATCCAACTCGCTAATGCAGGCCATCGCTACAGATATTCTGCATTCTAACATCGAACTGGTACGGTGGATCCAACTCGCTAATGCAGGCCATCGCTACAGATATTCTGCATTCTAACATCATCTAACATCAAACTGGTACATTGGATCCGACTCGCTAATGCAGGCCATCGCTACAGATATTCTGCATTCTAACATCAAACTGGTACGGTGGATCCAACTCGCTAATGCAGGCCATCGCTACAGATATTCTGCATTCTAACATCGAACTGGTACGGTGGATCCAACTCGCTAATGCAGGCCATCGCTACAGATATTCTGCATTCTAACATCAAACTGGTACATTGGATCCGACTCGCTAATGCAGGCCATCGCTACAGATATTCTGCATTCTAACATCGAACTGGTACGGTGGATCCAACTCGCTAATGCAGGCCATCGCTACAGATATTCTGCATTCTAACATCAAACTGGTACATTGGATCCGACTCGCTAATGCAGGCCATCGCTACAGATATTCTGCATTCTAACATCAAACTGGTACAGTGGATCCAACTCGCTAATGCAGGCCATCGCTACAGATATTCTGCATTCTAACATCAAACTGGTACAGTGGATCCAACTCGCTAATGCAGGCCATCGCTACAGATATTCTGCATTCTAACATCGAACTGGTACGGTGGATCCAACTCGCTAATGCAGGCCATCGCTACAGATATTCTGCATTCTAACATCAAACTGGTACAGTGGATCCGACTCGGTAATGCAGGCCATCGCTACAGATATTCTGCATTCTAACATCAAACTGATACGGTGGATCCAACTCGCTAATGCAGGCCATCGCTACAGATATTCTGCATCCAACCTCAACTGATTTCGTCTTTTCCGGCCATTCTTTTCGCGCCAGCTTGAAACTGCTCGACAAAAGCTGCCAGACAAAGAACGGAAGGGATCCCAAGTGCTGTAACTACCGAACCACGTGTTGAACGGACGTGAGGTCATGCGGGTCTACCCCTACACGACAAATCACACAAACACAACAAGGTCAAAGTCCTGAGTGAGAAAGCAACACACGGTGGTGTAGCCGAAGAACAATTCTTTTTCAGCCTGGACCTGGATGCCAACTTACATGTTCTAACACCACAAGTGGGGAGGAAAAAGGGGCGCGAGATATGTTTTGGAATACTTTGGCGCCTCGGCGCACATCCTAAGCACCAAAGGAACAAGGAACCGATTAAACCGGACACAGATGTCCGGCTCGTCGGAGTAGAGTTGAAAGATAAGAAAATTCGTCGACGGCACAAAACAATGCAGACACCCACCGTTGCTGGCGCGTTTGATATCGAGCAAACCCGCATCCAAATATCGCGCTCAACACTTTGTCCCTGGACGTTTTCTGCCCGCTCAATGGGCTGGTCGCCACACGGTTGCCACGTGTGGCCCACGTTTGCCACACGAAAATGAAAAAAGTCGTGTGGCGGATGTGGCGAATTTCTTCGGTTTTTTCCTTGAGTGGGATAAACACGCAGTCTTTTTCCCTCCGAGGTTTTATTGTCGCAAACGAATCCCCGTGTGCAGCGGGCGGTGCCCACGGCACACGGCACCAAGCATCCATGCGGAGCATCAAGCTCGTGTAACAGCCAGCGCACACGTATCAGGCTGCCACACAAACCCACATCATCCCACACACACGTATCAGGTTACCACACAACGCACATACACCCTCTCCGGTAGCTCCGGTCCGCTGACCTCCGCGGCCTTTGAAAAGTTCCCGCCCTTTTTTTTGTGTTTTTTTTTTTTTTAGCCACATGCAATGTGTGAGGAAACTGAACCGCTCAAGTAGGACCTTCTGATCATGATCATTTGCCAAATTTGCCACCTGAAACCACGTCCAGGATTTGGGCTCAGGGTAGTGCGGTCAACGAAAACTCTAGTTTCCCTTTCTACTTTCTCCTACTCTCGCGGTGTACGGTTTTGAGTTTTTTTGGAATTTTTACGACAGGTACCCGATTCCAGCCAGTACAAGCCTGCTGCCACAACCCACAACGCGGCTCATCAGGGTGGGACGCTGGGATCGTGTTTGCAGCGTTTCCCCTCAGAAGAGGGCTGGCTTCCCCGGACCATTTTGAGCATCAAAACCTCCACACTCAGTCGCGCACAGGTGCTTGTGGAAGAGGAACTGAACCATGGAGGCTGCCATCGTAGCTATTCCCGAGTATGTCAAAGCGGGGGCCACAGGGCTCATCCTCGCCAGCCGCCAAGGACACGCAGACGTCGTGAAAAGGTTGCTTTTGCGCACAAGTGGGGCCGACGCCGCCGACGTGAATGCGGCGAACAAGGATGGCGACACTGCACTCATTTATGCGAGTCGGTCGGGCGAAGAAGGCATCGTGAAAGACTTGCTGGCGGCGGGGGCCGACGTCAACGCCGCAGACAACTATAGCAGGACTGCACTCATGTACGCGAGTCTTGCCCGCAAGGAACGCATCGTGAAAGAATTGCTGTCGGCGGGGGCCGGCGTCAACTCCGCCACCAGCCACGGCAGCATTGCTCTCTTCGCGGCTTGCGAAGGAGGTGAAGCGGCGGTCGTGAAAGAATTGCTGTCGGCGGGGGCCGGCGTCAACGCCGCAGACAACTACGGCATGACTGCGCTCATTTACGCGAGTATGACCCGCAAGGAACGCGTCGTGAAAGAATTGCTGTCGGCGGGGGCCGGCGTAAACGCCGCAGACAACAACGGCAGGACTGCGCTCATGGCAGCCAGCGAGAACGGCTACGAAACCATCGTGACAGAATTGCTGTCGTGCGGTGCCGATGCAAGGGCTGCGGACAAGCTCGGCCACACAGCACTCGTTTACGCCAGACGACACGGCCACGCAGGCGTCGCGAAACACCTGTTATTTGGTGAGAAAAAACGCGCAGTCTTTTTCTCCTAAAAATATAGGTGAACACACAAACACACACTTTCTCCCTTTTCCGGTTTTTGGCGCCACTGACCAAATTCAAAATTCTTCTTCCTCCTCTCGAACGTCTTCCTCCAACGTCTCATTGTACTAGGCCGGCGCAAAGCAAAAGGATGGGAAATAAGACTGTTCCGGCTGCACGGAGCACGATGCGGAAGGAGCGGGAGCCTGAGGATGCCGCTGAGACGGCGGCCCCCGCGGAGCCCGGTGCCTTCAGCGGGTTGTGGAGGGGAGGTGGTGAAGTCCCTTTCTCTCAGTTATACTGAGGGAATCAGATGTCAAACCTTGGAGCATGACAACACACGGGCTCGGGGTGCGGTCAACGAAAACTCTAGTTTCCCCTTCTACTTTCAACCACATGCAATGTGTGAGGAAACTGAACCGCAAACCCGCCCAAGTAGGACCTTCTGACATCATCATCATTTTTAATTTTGCCGCCTGAAACCACGTCCAGCATTTGGGCTCGGGTGGTGCGGTCAACGAAAACTCTAGTTTCCCCTCCTACTTTCCTTCCTACACGGTGTACGGTTTCCCCACCCGCTCAAGTATTCTTTCGGGTAAGCAGTAAACTTGGGAGACGGCAAAAGTTTGCTATTCGTATACAAGCCCCTGGTGGCTACCGGGATAAGCTAAACAAAAAGTTTCTTGCTGGTTATAAGCTAATCTTCCCCAGAAGAATACACAACATCCTGCTGTCCACAGATCGAAAGGAGGCCAGCCTCGAGAACCAATTGATGGCTGAAAAAGACGGAAAAAGACATCAGTTTGCAAATCTGACAGGCCGTAGATAGGTTATTCTGATTGGTCTTTTTTCGTCTTTTTCCCGCGTTGGCCCCGAATTCTCAAGCGAACTATAAATCTAAAAAGACCAAAAGACGACAACAGACAAGGGGCATGCCTACCTAGTGAACGAGTGCAGGCCATCGCTACAGATGCTCTGCATTCCAACGTAAAACTGATTTTCGCCTTTTTCCGGCAAATCTTTCAGCCTGGACCTGGATGTGCAAACTTACATGTTCTACCACCACAAGGGGGGAGGAAAAAGGGGCGCAAAAAAAAAGAACAAAAAGGGGAAAACAGAAAGCAGAGAGAGCCTCTCCCCCTACCGCACTTCGCATCAGCGTGACACCGAGAGCCAGGGTATTCGGCTGATTGGTAGGAAGAAAGAGATCGTCAGGATGCCGGGCGTCAGCGCAGCGTTGAGGAAGCGGAAGCAGAAGCCGAGGAAGAACAAGGAGAGGGCGCCGTGGGACAAGCCGAGGGGGAAGAAGTCGAAGAAGGAAGACGACAGCGACGCCGTCGAAAGCCAGACGGAGGAAGACTACTCCGACACCAACGAGGAGAGGAAGGAGGAGTACCGCAAAGGCGGGTACCACCCGGTTGCCCAAGGAGAGCTGTACAACAGCAGGTACCGCACTGCGCACAAGCTGGGCTGGGGATACTTTAGCACCGTCTGGTTGGTATGGGATTACATCGACAAGGACTTCAAAGCGATGAAGGTCCAAAAGGGTGCGCAGCACTACCGGGAGGCAGCCTTCGACGAGATCAAGCTGCTGGACCAAATCATGAAGGGGGACCCCCACCTCGAAAAGTGCTGCTGTGCGATGACCGACTCCTTCGAGCACAAGGGACCGAACGGGAAGCACGTCGTCATGGTCTTCCGGGTCCTCGGGGAGAACCTGCTGTCGCTCATCACGAAGTACGACTACAAAGGCACCCCGCTCCGCCTCATCCGCCCGATTGCCAAGCAGATCCTGATCGGTGTGCTCTTTCAATTCAAACAACGTGGAAGAAGACCAGGAAGATCATGCACACACACACACACACACACACACACACACACACACACACACACACACACACACACACACACCACACACACACACACACACACACACACACACCCACACCACCACACACACACACACACACGCACACACACACACACACACACACACACACACACACACACACACACACACACACACACACACACACACACACACACACACACACACACACACACACACACACACACACACACACACACACACACACACACACACACACACACACACACAGGGGGGAAATCCACAACGCACTACACAAACTTTAAAATTATGGATGCGAACAACCTCCACGCGGTCCCCCTGGAACCCGGGGTGAACGCCCCGGGCAACGAAAGGTTCGCAGGAGTGCGGGTGGTGCACCTGCCCGAAACCCGAGAGTACACGATACGGCTCGAGGTGCTGAAGGGAAGGGCGGGTGCTTATGAGCGCCTGATTGAGCAGTTGGGGTGGTCCGGAGCGCGTGTGCGGGTTAGGCGAGGCACCGCGCACGTAGAAGCGACGGCACCCCCGCCTGCCAAGAAGGTGCGGGTCGGCGATGAAGAGGCCGAGATCGTTGACGTGGAAGAGCGAATTCTCGCTGAACAGGAAGCGAAGAAGGAGGAGCGGGTCCGCAAGCTCCAGGAGGAGATTGAACGCCTGGCAGCGGCCGGGCCTCCGAGCCGGCTGCCGGACAACAAGCAGCCAAGGGGCCCCAGATACACCAAGACGGAATTCTTGGTAGAGTTCGGGAAGAAGAGGGGAGAGGCCGAATGGAGACAGGCGGTCAAGGCCGATGGAGAGACCAAGAAAAGGCAGCAGAAGCGCCTTCAGGCCCAACTTGATGAGCTGCAGCCCGCAACGCGTGACACCAACGACGTAGAGATGCGGAACGAAATCCGCAGCGACGTGACAACGGCAGCCTGGACTGCATGGGAGGAGCAGCAGAGGAGGCAGCGTGAGGTGTGGGAGAAGGAGCGGGCTAACGCCCGCGTAACCTGGGAGCTAGCGTTCGAGAAGCGCTTGATGAGCTGGGCAGACGCACAGTCCCAAATCGCGACGCAACGCGAGGAAGCGGCGTACGCACGCCAGCTGCTATGGATGGCGGATGTCGAGCAGAAACTGGCCGGCGTGACCGAAGAAATGAACGCCCGCGTTGAATCGCTGCTCGTGAGACTAATGGCACTTCCACAGCCGGCGGTACCCCCGCAGCTAGCGGCTTCCTCACAGCCAGCAGTTTCCTCACAGCCAGAACCTTCCTCACAGCCAGCAGCCCCCTCACAGCCACCACCGCCCGTCGAAGCCTCACAGCCGGCTGTCTCGCCGCCCGAGCCTTTAGAAGGCGCCGCACAGGAGCCACTCCCAGGCCAAGCCGCTGCTCAAAGCCCAAGCACGAGGAAAGGGAAGAAGGCAAGGAAAGAGGCAGACGCGAGGGAGCTGGACGAGCAACTCAAACAGCTGACCGAGGCGACAAGGCGGCCGGTGCCAGCTGGAAAGGCGAAAGGAGGAAAAGGCGGCGGCAAGCAGCAGCTGCTCACTGAGATGATTGGCACCGCCAATCGTTTCAGCCCGTTGGAGAAGAAGTAGGGAGCTGGGCGCACCGGGCAAGAACTGACGGCAAACAATACAAACACGTCAACTGGCGCTACCCGGTGCGCCAACTCTGGTACAAACAACCAAACCCGACGAGAAGGGGAAGTCGCGAGTGCGAGGCCATCATCATCATCACTTTTTCAAGCCGCAGTTTATCAACCAACGCCAGCGGAAAGCGGCGACGCGCAGCTGGACGAGGCGGCTGCGACCATTTGTGCGAGACGGGTCCCAGTTGAGAAAGATGGTAATTGCCAGTTTGCCGCTTTGCTCCGTGGGAGTAAGCTGAGTCTTTCGGCTACTTCCTTACGGCAGAAGGTCACCTGGCAGCTTCGTCACAACCCGCCGGTAGCGTTCATCCCCGCTGATGTGACGCTATCGGAATACCTCTTCACCGTAGCCGGAGACGGGCAATATGGTGACCACCTCACGTTGCAAGCAGCTGCTGAGGTGCTCAGAGCGACAGTGTGGGTGCTCTCAACAACGCACCCGGCACTCCTCAGGTGTGAGGGACGGGCGCCAAATGCGTCACGCGTAATAGTCTTGACCTACCGGCCGCAACATTACGACGCATTGAACGTGCCGCATACCATCCTCCGGCAACTGGCGACAACCGCCCCCGAGGTGTCTCAGATTCCCTTGAGCAGGCTAACAGCCGTGGAGCAAGCGCCTCGCCACCCAGTTCGCAATGGAGATGCGTCCTGTAAGGATATAGTGCTCGCGACGGCGAACATTGGGTCCATAAGCGCGAGGTGTCGGACGGTGGCGAACCTGCCGGCGGACATTGTTGCCCTACAAGAAACCAGGGCGGGCCCAGAAGCGAAGAGGACGAGTGAGCTCTTTCTAGGAGCGTACGGATGGGACTGCCACTGGGGAGAAGACGTACCGATTGTTGTCGGCGCGAACGGAATCGGACAGCGGGTGCCGGGCGGCACAGCGGTCACCACCCGCGGGTTAGTTGCCAAAACCACACAGCCTACCACGGAGTTGGAGAAGCGGTTGGCGAAAAGCACACGGGTCGCACATGCCGTTGTAGCAACAGGCAATGCGCGAATGGTTCTACATGTTCTATCGGTGTACGCGCCTGTTGGCAGGGAGCAAGCGGTAGTCCAGGAACGGGAGAAGCTCCTTGCCGATGTGTTCGAGATGGCTGCAGGACTCGGGCAAGTGCCGATAGCTGTCTTGGGCGATTTTAACACACCAACAGGGGAAAGCATGTCCCTGGCGGCTGCCTGCCAAAATGGATGGGTAGATGCGGCAGCAGCCGCCCAGGAGGGCTCAAATGCCCCTCCATCCACTTGCTGGGCGGGGGCAGCAGGCTCTCGCATAGACATGTGTTTTCTCAACGCCGTAGCAGCGCGGACGTTGGTGACGGTGGAAACCGCCAAGGCAGGAGAACACGACATCCCGACACACTGTCCAGTGTTTGTTACACTCAGCATCCCGGCATCTACACCGCCCGAGCGCGGTCACTGGATACCCACTCCTTTCCCGAAGAAGCCGCCGTTGATGACGCAGGAGGAGATGAGGAGTGTACTAACCACGGCCTTGGACCGCAACCGCGCGGTCAGCGGAGCAGACGGGGCGCTGAGAAACGCATCGGAAGTGGCGGAAGCCTACCTGACTGGCCTGCACTGGAAGAGCCTCCCGCCAGGATCAACCGCCTACCGGGGCAGGGCTGGTGGATTCACCACTCGGAAGGCGCACGCGTCCGCAAGGCAGGCGTGCACGGCACGGGGTGCGACGGATAGGTCCGTGAGACAGCGGGACAAGGTGATTGGGATGCTACGCACTGTGATTGCCGAGGCGAGGCAGAGGCTGAGCGTTGGCCAGCCTAGCGCAATGACGGTTGCGGAACGGAACGCGAGAAACGCTTTGCATCGGTGTACTGCTGAAGAGTCATTGGCGCAGCACCCCTGCACCGGGGACGAGGATGAGTTGCAGTACCTCGTGGCGACAGCAGAGAAGTTGGTAGGGACGCAACGCGAAGCTGTAGCAGAGCTGAAGACGGAGCGTTCTCGCCTCTGGAAAGAGAGAATCCAGAAAGCGTGGGGCAGCCAAGAGAAGGGTGCGATCTACCGTTTCCTGGCCGGACAGCAGGGAAGCCCATCGGTGTTCCTGCGGCGAGGGGACGGGACTCTGACTGCATGCCCGAGGGAAATCGACGAGATGCTGAGAGGACCTGAAGCCTGGGGCGGAATATTTCAAAAATACACGGACATCCCGGAGCCCCAATGGGAGGCCTTCAAGACTCACTACGCCCGGTACCTCCCTGCGCCGCACGCGATGGAATGCAGACCTATCGGCGCGGCCGATGTGGATGCGGCCCTCAAGAAGATGAAGAAGACAACATCCCCCGGATTACACGGATGGCGTGTGCATGAGCTAAGGCAACTGCCGCCTGAAATCCTGGAGCTAATGGCCGATGCCATGAACGCAGTGGAAACCGAAGGACTATGGCCGGAGCAACTCATGCACGCAATAATACACCTCCTGCCGAAGCCCGAGAGCACCGGAGATCCCCTGTCGCAACGGCCCATATCCATAACCCCCGTCCTATACCGGATCTGGGCAGCGATAAGGGCGAAAGAAGCACTCGCGTGGATGGACGAGATCGCGCCAAGCGGGATGCATGGCTGCCGGAAGGAGCATGGCACGGACGACCTAATATGGCACTTGGCAGCACTCATTGAGGAGGCGCACCTGACAGGTGAACCACTCTACGGCCTTGCGTTAGACTTCAAGAAGTGCTTCGACTCGGTCCCGATTGAGATAGCTTTTAAGCTGGCTGGGGAGCTTGGATTCAACGAGGTTGTGCTGCGGACCTTGCGGGTGGCCTACGCCAGCATGCAGCGCCACTTTCGAATGGGAGCGACAGTAGGTGAGGGCTTCATTCCGACGAACGGGATCATGCAGGGATGCCCCCTAAGTGTCATTCTCATCAACGTCCTGATTAGCGTTTGGATGCGACACATAGCAGACATCGAAGCAGCGATACCACTCTCGTATGTCGACGATGTGTATGCGATGTTGAAGTCACTCGCAAACCTGGAGGAGGCGGCCAGGCGGTCAGGACGGTTTGCAGGGCTGACCGGGATGAAAGTCTGCACGCAGAAGAAATCGCATTTCTTCACAACGGCGCCGGACGCTCCGCAAACGATCGAATACGCGGAGAGCAAAGACGAGGAGGGGAACAGCGAGCAGACCGAATTGATACGGAGGCGCACAACATTTGATGCCCTGGGGGCGATGATAACGACGGATCGGGTGCCGCCGGGGGAGGCGATACAACCGTCAAGGCGTATCTTGGAGAGAAACGCTGAAGCCGAGCTCGTGCTGAAAAGGGCTAGCTGTCTCCCGCTTCCAGGCGACGCAAGAGACCTGGTCGTTAGTATGACGGCAGGGGCAAAGCGGTACTACGGCACCGCAGTGTCCGAACTCAGGAAGCGGGACATCGTGCGCCTACGAAGGCTGTTTACTGACGCGGTGTGGACGGGACCGCCGCGGCGAGCCCAGGAGGCCGTGCTGCACATACTGCACCACGGGCACAGACTCGACCCGGTAGTAGTGCCCGTTTACCGGAGAATAACCACCTGGGCTGTTCAAGTCGAGAAGTGGGAGTCCGCGCGGACTCTGTCCCGGACGGCATGGGAGCAAAGCGACACGCTACTAATGCTGAGAGGGCCCCTAGCCCTTTTCAAGAGAGCTCTGGATGGGCTCCAGTGGCGCTGGGTGGCACCGACCAGCATTGCCTACACGAACGAAGCCGGAGACGAGGTAGTGCACGATGCAGCGGCGCAAGGCTGCACCCGAATCTTTCAACACGACTTGCGGCACGCGCTGAGGCTGCGTGAGATGGCTCAGCTCGCAGCGCGGCGAGCAGCGGACTTCGGGGGTGTGCAGAACGGGGTAGACCACCAGGCAACCCGGCACCTACTAGAAATGCGGGACTCCCCCCTCACCGCGTACGAAGCCGGCATGCTGAAGTCGGTACTTGCGGGGGCCACACCGGCAACCGGGCGAACGGGGTTGGGTGAACGAAACTGCCCGTACTGCGACACACAGGACCGGGAGACGGTAGAGCACTTGTTCTGGATGTGCCCAGCCTGGGAACGAAGTCGATCGAAGCACGGAGACTTGGTAAACGTGCAAAGGAATTGGCCCCCGTGCCTACGCTTGTGCGGGGTGGCCCCAGCTGTACGAGGAGACGAAGCGATCCCCGGGCTGCCGGCAGCTAGGGAAGAAAGGTTGCGTGTACTAAAGCGGCTACACCTTTTCTTCGTCGAGGTCCTAACTCGACGTCAGGAAGCAGACGGCCTGCTTGACAGGTCCGCCAGGCATCACAGGACCGTGGACTACCCGCGTGGGTGGAAGCCATCAGAACCACACAGACTCACGGTCCCTGCCATTGCACCTTCCGCCGTCGGAACGAAGTGGAAATATGGCCAAGAGATGTGGATGGCATTTACCGACTGGCTGCAGCAGACGAAGTGGGCCCCCCCAGGGCACGATGAGCTGGGAACCAGTTTCATCGAACTGGCAGTGGATTTCGAGCTGTACACAGGACGGCGACTCCCTGACCTGAAGAGTAGGTTCTACTCAGCTCCTCCACAAGCACCAACAGGCAAGGCAACGGCAGCCCGCGCTACGTTACCGGCCCGGGAAATGGGAGACAGCAGGCTCCTGGTTTATTTCGATGGCGGGGCGAGAGCGAATGGGACCGCCTTCGCCGTTGCCGGGGCGGGGGCAGTCGTGTACCGCGATGGAGTGAAAGTGGCAGAAGTGGTCCTGCCACTGCCGACCGTGCGCAGCAACAACGTAGCAGAGTACGAAGGACTGCTAGCGGGCCTGCACCTGCTGGGGGATGCAGGCGAAGCGGAAGGAGAGGAATGCACGGTGCGAGGCGACTCGGCGCTGGTTGTCGGGCACCTCGCACGACGCATGGCATGTTCAGAGGAACTGAAGCCGTATCTGACGCGCGCGGCCTTGAAGGTGTCGTCCCTGCAGAGACGGCTGACACTGCACATTGAGCACGTTGCGCGGGAGCTGAACACAGACGCGGACGCGCTCAGCAACGCCGCCATGGACCTGGTGCAACGCCAAAGGCCCACCCGGCAGCAACAAGAGACCATGCTGGCAAACTTCCGTCGGTCCGGTCTAGGAAAAGCGCTCAGCCTCATCGAAATGGGGAAGGCGTATGGGAAGGTGGTTGCACAGCCGTGGTTCTGCGGCCATGAATACTCCACCACCGTTTTGACATCTGTGGGAGGAACGGTTGTGCGGGGTGTTTCGAGGCGTGCACAGTTATTGACCGCGACCGAGGATGTGATCATGAAGATACGCGAACACACACGAGAAAATCGGCCAGACCAACAAGAAAACAGCCCGTTCCCTCCGCACCTGGGATGGGCCGCAACTTTTTTGCCAGAGGAGGCCTATCCGGCAGGGTGGACGCAGGGAAAGCCGGATTGGAAGACGAAGGCTGAAGCGGCAGGAAGAAGCTCAAGCACGGAACCGTGCGAAGGAGCCCCCCCGTTCGAGGCCCCAGAAGGCGCGGTGAATACCTCCCGCCCCGGAGTGGTTTGCTCGCATCACAGGAAGCCGCGATGCAGGGAGTGCGTCAAAAAGCGCCTACCGGCGGAGACCTGCTGTCGCCTCAAGCAGCATCATCACGGATCGGATGGTCTAAGGCCGCGGATGCACTTTTGCACAGCACACAGACTAGGACGCTGCGGCGACTGCGTAGTAGCAAACGAAGCATTAGCCAGCTGCTGCCCGAAGCACCATGCAAACAGAAGAGCGAACAGAGACCCCCACTCCCAGCCCGAGGGTGCATCGGCCGTTACCTAGCCATAAATGAGCGTGGTCGTACTTTCGTAAAGGGAGGCACCACGTTAAAACGGGTCCGCAACACACACACACACACACACACACACACACACACACACACACACACACACACACACACACACACACACACACACACACACACACACACACACACACACACACACACACACACACACACACACACACACACACACACATTGTCAAACAAAGCTACAGTTCCGGACAGCGCGTGGTCATCACGAGCAGCAAGAAGGAGCGTCAGCTGTGACGTGAGGAAGCCAACGGCCTGGGCCATACTCCGCAACAGGGGTTACCCATACATGAATTCAACACACACACACACACACACACCTGTGAAGCAGGGAGCCTTAACCAAACGAGGCCGCAGTTTAGATCAGAGCGTAACCACCACGAGCAGCCCGCAGGACCATCAGCTGTGACGTGAGGATGTTGACAACGTGGGCTATACTCCGCTTCAGGGGTTACCCGAAATTGAATTCCAACACACACACCTGCACAGGGGTAGTCGGCAGCATTGCAGAATGCTTGGCGACAAGTGATTCGCGCCACTTCCCCGTGCGAGCGAGTCTCGGAACAGGACTCAAAACTGTGACCCAGGTAGTGACTGCCGGCCACGACGGGTGCTTGCACCAGGAGTTTGGAACAGCTAGTCAGGCCAAGCTCATTGCACAGAGAGAGCTTGCCACATCCTCGGGTGGGATGTCCGCCTGCGTGAAGACACTCAGCTGTCGCACGGGGCCGAAAACCCCGTGCAGCTAACACCGCAAGTATGAAAACAGAAGTCTTGAGCCGAGTGCCGGATGGAGAAGGTGACAGCCTCCAACGCTCAATCCGTCCCCCGAAGGATCCCGCCCCACCCACCCTTCGGAGAGGAGTCACTGGACCCAAAAGCAGCGTGTCAGAAACTCAAAGCCGACTGGTGAGGGCTATACTTCGATTCAGACGTTACCCCAACTTAAACACACCTGCACACGCACTAAACGAATCCTTTCGACGGTGGTCACCCGACAGACTAAGTCTAAACTCCCGCATCCTCAAGCGAACTTTCACTCATGAAATAAATAAAGTCCCTCGTGTGTTACAACCTTGGCTAGCCCAAAAAGTTAAAGTCTGCAAATATGCGGGGCTTACGCTCCGCTTTCGGTCTCAGAGAAAATACGTGTGGTCCACATGTGGGCGCTTAAGGTTCGAGGAAAAAAACCTTTCCCCTCATGTGCGACGGCAAAAAAAAAAAATGCGTGGCTAGGTACCTGCTGGACTTGGCGACACCTGGCTGAGCGGCCTTGACCACTAGTGGACCTAGGTTCGAGGGGAAAAAAACCTGTCCCCTGCATGTGGACTAAATAATCAAAATCCACATGTGGTACCTGTGGATCCACACGTGGGGAAACAGAATCCAAAAAAGAATTAACGTGTGGAGATCCGCACGCTCCACAGGTGGAGCGTAAGCCCTGCAAATATGTCTACATCACAACATGGTATGGTCACCAGAGACTCTGAAACACCGAACCTTTGACCACAAAAGAATGCCGAACCAATACTCATCAGGTCTCGACTACTTGCACCGAGAGTTGGCAGATCATCCACACGGATTTAAAGCCGGAGAACGTCCTGCTGCGGACGCGCTGCTGAAGAAGATCAGGAAGATCATGGAGAGCTACACGGCGCCGCCGATCGACCGGCAGCTGCTGTCTGACGGAGAAGGACCCGAGCATGCTGAGCAAAGCGCAGGGGCAAGCGGTTGAAGAAGAAGCTGCGGTCGAAGAAGGGTGACGGTGACGACGGCGGCAGCTACGACGAGGCGTCGAGCTAGAAGCCGAGCCAGCGCGGCTCCCCGACCAGCACGGGCTCCCGGCGGCGCACTTCGCGGGCACGAAGCCGCCGCGGCCGGCCGTCGCCGACGACGAAGTGTCGGACGAGAAAGCCGGATTTCGAAGAAAAGCGGCGGACAGCACGTCGTCCTCGCGGACTTCGGCAACGGCTGCTGGACCCACACCCAGTTCACCGACGAGATCCAGACGAGGCAGTACAGGTCTCCGGAGGTCCCCTCGGAGAGCCTTATTCGACGCCCGTCGACGTGTGCTCGTGCGCCTGCTCATCGTCGAGTTGCTCACGGGCGAGTTCTTGTTCGATCCGCGGACGTCGGACAACTTCGACAAGAGACGAAGACCACCTTGCCCTCGTCATCGAACTCCTCGGCCCGCTGCCACCCATGCATGTCGCGCGGTACCGGCAAGTACAGAGACCGAGCCTCACCAAGCACGGAGAGCTCAGAACACATCACCAA